>CM037152.1:17495730-17608402 GCA_020921065.1 Vaccinium darrowii
CGAGACCAAACGGTCTTCCGTTCGCTCAAACGAGGACGGGCGTTTACCGAGCGCAATAGTATGCCGCCGAACATAAATGTTATCATGAGAGTTTGAAAGAGAAAATCCAGTCGTTCATTGAAATTCGCCCCGCTCGGTTTACAAAGGATCACCGAGGGCGGTCTATCCATAAAACTTTCTAAGCTTGGAGGCGTTCCACGGGTTGCTCACAACCGTGCCGTCCATCTCGGCAAGTTTGTAAGCCCCATAACCGGCCTTGGCCGTGATCTTGAACGGGCCCTCCCAATTAGGCATGAATTTCTTCCTGTTTTTCTTCTGGACCACCTCCCGAAGGACGAGGTCATCAACGTTGAAGGGGCGCAGCCTAACGTTCTTGTTGTAGCCGCGGGCCACCTCTTGTTGGTAGGCGGTGTACCGGATATTCGCGTCATCTCGAAGGTCTTCGACGTGGTTCAGCTTGGAGGCAATGTGTTCGTTGTTAGTGGCAGGGTGGAATGCCTCGGTGCGCGCCGTCGGGGCAGTGGCAGCGAGGGGGAGGACCGCCTCCATCCCATAGGCCATGGAGAAGGGCGTGCGGCCAGTGCCCCGCCGCGGGGTGGTGCGGTAGCCCCAGAGGACCTTGGGGAGCTCTTCGACCCATTTCCCTCGTTTGTTGGTCAACCGCCGCTTTAGACCGGCGGAGATGGACTTGTTGGAGGCCTCGGCCTGGCCGTTCCCCTGAGGGTAAGCCACCGTCGAGTTATAGACTCGGATGCTCTTCTTTTTGCACAGCGTTTTAATGGCCTCGGCCACGAACTGGGTGCCATTATCTGAGATTATGTTTTTCCAGATGAAATGTTCCACTTCCGTCGCAGTGATGTGGATGAGAGGTTCCGCCTCAACCCATTTGGTGAAGTAGTCCGTGGCTGTGATGAGGTGTCTGAATCCTCCGGGGGCGGTAGGGAGCACACCCACGATATCAAGCCCCCACTGAGCAAAAGGCCACGGGCTGGTAACTGGGTTAAGGAAGAGGGTGGGTTGATGGAGAAGGGGAGAGTGCCTTTGGTAGGACCCGCAGTTCCTCACATAGTCTTCGGCAAACTTCCGCATTTTGGGCCACTAGTAGCCCTGAGACACAGCTCGCTCAGCCAAGGACCGTCCTCCCGAGTGACAGCCACTGCTGCCTTCGTGAAGCTCATTGAGGACCCGTGGGACCTCCTCCTCGTGGAGCACGCGCAGGTCCGGACCAATATAGGTGCGCCTGTAGAGTTGTTCGGTCGCGGAGAGGAAGTACGAGGCCGCTTGGCACCGCAGCCGGTGGGCCGCCTTTTTGTCTTCGGGCAACCGCTCGTCCCGGAGATAGGCGACAAGCGGGTCCATCCAGCTAGGTCCCAAGGGGGCGATACACATGACGTCTTCCTGCCCGGGCTCAAAGCTGGGGGCGGAAATGTCGCCGAGGATTACCGTGCGGGAGCCCCCAACCTCGGAGCACGCCGAGCCGAGGGCAGCGAGGGCATCAGCGTGAGCGTTGCGTGCTCGGCCGATGTGGCAAAAATCCACGCTCTTGAAGCTCTCTTGCAATTTCAGCACATGGCTGAGATATTTCAGCATTCGGCTGTCGACGGAGCCGTAATCACTGTTGAGCTGGTTCACCACCAACATGGAATCGCTGTAGACCTGCAGCTCCTCTATGCCGAGGTCCGAAGCGAGGCGTAGCCCTGCGATGAGAGCCTCGTACTCGGCCTCGTTGTTGGTGGCCGAAAAGCCAATGCTCATGGCGCATTCGTGGAGGGTGCCCTCGGGGGATACGAGGACGATGCCAGCCCCGCCCCACGGCTGTTGGAGGCACCGTCGACATGCATGCGCCAGGATTCCCCGGCGTAGATCGTTGCCGACCTCGGGGGGGATCTCCTAAGGACGACGCCCAGCTGCGCGGGGGCGGGATCATTTGCTGTCCGTTCTCAATCCTGTGCCTCGGTTTCCAACCTCGGGGTGAGCTCGGCTACGAAGTCTGCCAGAGCTTGCCCCTTGATGGCAGTCCGGCACTCATAGCGGATATCAAAGTTGGCCAATTCTATGGACCACTTGCAAATTCTTTCCGAGAGGTCTGCCTTCCGGAGCACGGATTTGAGAGGGTACTCGGTGATAACGACGATTGTATGGCATTGGAAGTAGGGGAGAAGCTTGCGCTTTGCCGTAACGAGAGCAAGTGCCAACTTCTCTAGTGGCAAATATCTCGTCTCGGTCGGGAGCATAGTCTTACTGGAGTAGTAGACGGGCTGTTGATCCGGCCCCTCCTGCCGGATCAGCGCCGAGCTTACCGCATGCTCCGATACCGCCAGGTACAGATGGAGGTCCTCTTCCTCCGCCGGGGTGACCAGAAGGGGAGCCCTAGCCATGTATCCTTTAAGCTCGGTAAGGGCCCTGTCACATTCAGGAGTCCACTGGAACGCTCGCTTGCTCGTCTTGATGGACTCAAAGAACGGGCGACAGGCATCCAAGGACTTGCTAATAAAGCGGTTGAGGGCTGCCGCCATCCCGGTGAGTCGCTGGACTTCCCGGATGGTCGTCGGAGCTCGGAGTCTTTGGATGGCGGTGACCTAATTGGGATCCACCTCGATCCCTCGCCGAGTGACGAGGTACCCTAGGAATTTTCCCGAGCCTACCCCAAAAGCACACTTCTCGGCGTTAAGTCGTAATTTGTGCGCCCTGAGAATGGCGAAGATCTTACCGAGGTGACTCAGGTGGTCCTCCGTGAGTTTGCTCTTTATGACCATGTCGTCGATGTACGCCTCCATGATGTCCCCGAGCTCCTTTTGGAACATCTTGGAGATCATCCTTTGATAGGTGGCGCCGGCGTTCTTCAGGCCGAAGGGCATCACCTGGTAGCAATAAGTACCTCTCGGCGTGATGAAGGCTGTCTTCTCTACGTCCCCCTCATCCATGGCAATCTGGTGGTACCCCCAGTATGCGTCCATAAAACTCAACCTGGCATGCCCGGCGGTGGCGTCCACCAATTGGTCTATCCGTGGGAGAGGGAAGCAATCCTTCGGACAGGTGTCGTTGAGGTTGGTGTAGTCGACGCAAACCCGCCACTTGCCGGTCTTCTTTTTGACCACCACGGTGTTAGCTAGCCAAGTTGGGTATCGTACCTCCCGAATGGCATCGGTCTCAATGAGCTTCTGGACCTCTTCTACCACGGCGTCTGAGTGGACGGCCGAGGACCGCCTTGGCCTCTGTATTACTGGTTTCCTAGCCGGGTCAACATTGAGTTTGTGCGTGATGAAACCCGGGCTCACCCGCGGCATTTCGTAGGGAGTCCACGCAAAAACCTCAACGTTGTCCTTGAGAAAACCAACCAGGTCATTGCGCTGGGGGTTGGAGAGTTCGGAACCCACCAGGAAGTACCGGCTGCCATCCTCGTTTATTGGTACCTGGAGGAGGTCTTCCACGGCCTTCTCCTCGGCCAGAGAGCCAACGTTGTCGAGGACGGGGGTCGATTCTGGCATTTCGATCCACTGGATCTGCCTCGGCATCCTACTCTCCTTTTTGTCCTTCACGCGGACGGCGTTTACAAAGCACTTTCTGGAGGCCATCTGGTCGCCCCAGACGGTCTCCTACTTCCCGGATGTGCTGATGAAGTGGACACACTGATGGAGGATGGAGGCGATCGCCCTCATGACGTGGAGCCATCCCCGCCCCAGAATCGCGTTGTAGGGGCTCGGGGAGTCCACTACCGTGAAGTCGATCTCCAGACGCATCGACCCCGCCACGACCGGGAGGGTGATGCTGCCGAGGGGGTACACTGGGTGTCCCGCGAATCCCACCAGCGGGGTGTCCGTAGGGGTCAGCTCGCTACGCGTCCGTCCTATGGCTTTGAACGCCGAGTAATAAAGGACGTCCGCGGAGCTCCCCTGGTCGATCAATATTCTCCGGACGTCCGTATCGTCAATCCCGATTTCAACCACGAGGGCGTCTTCGTGGGGAAGCTGCAATCCTTCCAAATCCAGCTCCGTGAAGGTGATCGAGTGAGAGTCCTCTGGCTCCTGAAATTTTCGCTTCGGTGGTTGCCCCACCGAGAGCAACTGCATCCCCTGTTCAATTTGCACCAACTCTTGGTGCATTGCCTCGGCCAAGTTCTTGCTGACCGGGCCATGTATCGTCTCGACGACCCCACCCTTCCCCCTTTGCCTTCCCAGCTGGGGCGGCTGCCCCCTGGGGGGAGTGGGAAGTGGGGGAGGTCCCCGAGTGGGGAGGGGTGTCCTGGTGCGATCGATCCATTCTTCCAGTCGTCCCTCGGTCACCAACCACTCCAGATGTGCTTTAAACGGTCAGCAACTGGTCATGTAGTGCCCCGCCTCGTTGTGGTAGGTGCATTGGCCCCTCTGGGTCGGGTTTGACCCCATTTTATCCTCGGGCCAGACAAACCACCTCAACCGGCCAATCTCCGTGAACAGTCTGTAGATTGGGAGGGTGAAGACGGTTGTCTCGGCTACGTAGTCGTTATCGTTCCTGGGGGGCCGTTCCCATACTCCCCTATTGTCTTTTCCTCGGCTGTTGTTGTCCCTGTTAGAGTTGTCTCGGTAGCCCCTAGTACCGCCTCCACCAGCCGATTCGTTCCTTCCACCTTTTTTGACATCGTTGACCTGCTTTTTCCCCTCCCTCGGGGAGCTCTTGGTGCTACCCCCCTTGGAGGCTTTATTAACAAAGAACTCCTCCAGCTCCCGGTACCTGTCCACGGTGCGCATTAGCTCGGTCATGTCTTTTGGGGGGTGCACCATAAGGTCTTTGAAGAGGTCTGAGGTGTCCTCCAGGCCGTTTTTGAATGAAGTGGCCGCCATCTTCTGGTCACAGTTTTCGACCAGGCTGTACACTTCCCAGTAGCGGGCGATGTACTCTTTCAGCGTCTCGTCCTTCCCCCTCTTCATGTTAACCAGCGCGTCGAGCGTCTTCGGCTGTGTGCTGCTCGTCACAAACCGTGACGTGAATGCGCGCTCTAACTCGTCAAAACTGGCAACCGAGCCAGGTGCCAACTGACCGTACCACAGGAGGGCTGTGGTCCCGAGGCTCATGGAGAAGGTTTTGCACATTAAGGCGTCACCGTGTCCATAAAGCTCTGAGACCAACCGGTATTGCTGTATGTGGGTGATGGCGTCTGTGGTGGGCTCGTACTTATCAAATTTTGGGATTTTGAAGCCCCTGGGAGGGATTGCCTCTGCGACCTCGGCTACAAAGGGGGACCTCCTGGCCTTTTCCAGCCGGGAGTCGGACTGGCTGAGGCTGGGTCGGCCGAGGTCGACCGTCGGGTATACCCCGCAAGCTCTCTTGGAGGGTACATTCTGTCGATGCCGGGCCTCGTGACCAGCAATACGCACGTTGCTTCGTTCGGACGAACGCCTCTTTGCGTGGTGCCCCCTTGCTGCTTGTGCATCGTACCTCGGGTCGGGGTGCACTACCTCATCCTCGGGATGGTAAACCCGCGTGCCCCCCGTCCGAGTGTTGACGAGCACTATGCTCCCGCCCTGGTGGCGGAGCTCATATCTTTCCCCCGGGTCGAGGCCCTGACCCTGGTCATGACGCTCTCTTCCAGCCGGTGCGGCTTCCTGGACGTCGGACCCATCGTGATGGCTTCGTTGGTCGTCTTCGGGGAAATCCTCCCGAACACCTCGTCGTTCCACCGACCGACCGGGGCAGCGGGAAACCGCACGTCCGCCCGATCGGCTCTCGTGTCGGGAATCCCTTCGGTTCACAGTCGGGTTGCCTCCAGCGGATTCTCGGCGCACGGATGCGGCCGCGGGACCCTTGCCTCTATTCGGGTCCCTTTGAACCTGTCGTGCATACTCGGGGTCCCTGCGAACGTCGGGGGTCCTTGCGCTTGAGGCTGTGGCACTGTCCTCTAGGTACTCAGTTCGCCCCGTCTGCCTCATGTGAGTCTGCTGGTTCCGAGATGAGGCGCGCTCCTGGGGGTGGGGGCCGGCTCGGCCGCCAGAACCGCCGGGCACAACGAAAGCATTCCCTCGGCTGTCGACTTCGATGATCGGGCCGAGTCGGGAGAACACCGGAGCCCTCTCACCCTCACTCCTCGTGCTCGGAAGGGGTCTCCTCGTCCTCGTACGTCCTCCAGATTTTGAGGCCGTAGGCCGTTCCCTGGCTTGCTTCAGAGCCAGCACCTCTTTTCGTAGCAACGCCATTTCGGCCTCAATAGTAAGAGGAGGAGGAGGAGGCAGGTTCTCCCTCTGAGCGGGGGCAGTGAGGTTAGCTAGGGAGTGGACGTCCCCGTTCATGCTGAAGAGGACGTTACCCGTCCTGACGTTGCTGGTGCCGGCGGCGTTGGACGCCATTGTAACCGTCCCTTCCCTGTTGACGACGGGGGAGAGGGTAAGGCCCAACTCCCTCCTAACTTGGTGATACCTATCACGGTCAGCGGCGTCGAATGCGTCCAAGCCAAGGGTGAGAGCAGCCATCCTTCCAACAGCTCCAGGTGAGGCGTGGAGGAGGTCCTGATCAAGAGCGAAGAGCCACCACTAGTAGAAAAGAGGCTGGGAAAGGACCAAGTTGGCTCTCTCCCCAGCGGAGTAACCAATTGTGGGGGACGCTTCACCGGAATGACCTCCTTGGACGCCTGGTGCAATACTGTGGGGGTGAAGCTTGAGTGGACCGCGTTGTGACCCCTGGAAGCTCGCCAGAGAAAGCAGCTGGCGCTCTTGGGGTACGCCGGAGGGGAATCTGCACAAGGGAACAACCACGTTAGCGACTGACCCGGACGGTGGTGGTCCGGGGAGGCGCTCCGATGGCTAAGTAAGCGACGGGAAGAGTTGTGTAAAGGAGAATTAGAGAGAGAAAGTGCAGCTGAAAGCCAAACGTAGAGAGAGAGTGAGATTTCGAGGTGTTTTCTCCTGTGTCCCTCAAAGAGGCGAAGGGAGGCGTATTTATAGGCGAGGGAGCGCGTGCCCCGCACGCCCCTCGAGGGGCCTCACGCGCCCCGTCCCCATCGCTGCACTCGAGTGCATGGATATCTGTCCGTCAGACAAGTGGCAGTTCGGCCACTGTTCCTGCTTCAAGGTCGTTACCTGCTCCTGACATTCCTGCTGACCTAGCCCCTTCTGCAGGCGTAGCCTGCAGAGTTGGTGGCCTGCCACCGGCGCAAAGCACGTGGGGTGGTAGAGATCATTAATGAGCCACCCAGGCTGTCAGAGGTGTCTCCACCGAGCCCCCATGACACCTGGCGCGGCCACCCCCGGCACCGAGGTCAATCGACTCGGTCCGCCCCCGAGCGCTCCTGAGGCTTCCCTCTGCCACGCTCGTATGGTGTAGCTGATAAGTGCCGAAATGTACACATTTGGGCCGCTTAATTTACATTTGTTATGTTCCTTCATTCTATTTTCCTTATGTCTTTTGTGTATTTTTTGTGATTTTAGGTTCTAAGAGCAGGGTACCAATTTTAGCCGTAAATTCTTCTCTGGAGTAGTAGTTAATTCCTTGTTTTTATAAATGTATTTTTGACTCGGAACGACACGATCAGTAGCCGAGCCCCGGGACCCGGGCCTACCGAGCCCCCTGGCCGCCGAGCACATTCCCCGGACGGGGGTAGAGCCGAAGACCCGCGGACCCGCGGTCCCTCCTGAGTGAGGTGGACCCTTTGGTCCCCAGTCCATCCGGCCGCTACAATAACCTAATTCATTTTTCAGTGGTTTAGTAAATAACGGTAATGTTCATACCTAATGTCTATATATATATATATATATATATATATATATATATATATATATATATATATATATATATATATATATATATTTTCTTTTTGCTTACAATATATCTCGTAAAGTTAGAATTTATTTTTTGCATAAAGTTTTTCACAATTAACATTGTATTTTTGCTATCGCTGGATGAAAATAATGGAGCCTCTCCTAACAGAGTCCATGGAACCATACAAAAATACGTAGTAAATAAGGATCTTGGGGCATGAAATAATTTTCTAAAACCTCATGTTAAGGCATTGCATGCATAATCAAACTAAAACTTATGTTTCTTCCTCGATATCTACACAAATATATCCTATAACAGTTCGTCTGATATATACCCATCGTTAGGGATTTGCATGCATAAGTTGTTGGGAAACTAATCCCAGAATTCATAATAACGCGTACAAATTAGACAATAAAAAAAATCGATAACTCTACAAGGTGGAATCCGGGTTTGCCTGTACTCCGTAGATAAGAACACACAATGGACTTTTTCTTTTCGATTGAATCCGATTACTGCACTCGGTGAACTCCACTCAATCGTCCATTACGATCTTCTGCCGTATTCCCTTATATCTCGAATCTCATTCCCGATTGTGGACTCTAAAAATATCTGTTTATTCTCTCTCTCACAGCCCATGTTTTTTTCTCTAAAAAGCGTGTGAGACCTAGATAACAAGACAGTATATTTATAGGGCTAGTGCATGGACCTCAGGAGAAATAAATCAGGGCTCCTTGTGTAAATAAGAAACCCTAATCCTACCAGGATTCTATTTCTTATTACACAAATTATAATTCACACCACTAAAGAACTATAATTGCCCTCCCGTCCTTATCTCAATTATATTTCGAGCTCCATGTTATTAAATACTTATTAATCTCCCTACGTTAAGATTACAAATACCCGATGTCTAAATTAAATTACAGATAATTATATTTAATCAACATCTTATAATATACCTTGAGACTTTCCACTTAATGTATTCAATGTGTCGGATACAAATATCCACCTGCAGGGTTTGATATAACCGAAATTTATAAGCTTATTCAAGGGGGTATCATCAATTCCTACCGGAATGTGGATTTCATCAGTAATTAATATATATACACACACACACACACACACAATGAGGACTCCCTCACAGAAATTCCGTGAGGACCTCATGGATCGGGGTTGAATCTCGACGATCCGAACCACTCAATGTGTTTAAAACATATTTTTAAGGGTCTCTGCGAGGAATTGCCAAAAAAAAAATATATACGGAAGGGCTTCATTCAAGCTTTTTCTCGATAAACTATATATGTACGATTATTATGAAAAATTGCTCAAATGAAGCCCTTTCGGGTATTTGTTTTTGGCAATTCCTCGCTTTGGCCTTGGAAAACAAGTTTTAAACACATTGAACGGTTTGGATTGTCAAAATTTGGTCCGAAAAAAACAAAAAAAAAAGAAGGGTGGTCCTCACGGAGATCTGTGAGGGAGTTCTTAGGAGATCATGATTGTGTGTGTGAGAATATATATATATATATATATATAGGAACTTTCTAGTCCGGGATTCCCGGAGTCCGGGATCCACCTTCCCGATATTTGTTTTATGATCCGAACCGTCCAATGTTTTTAAAACGTGTTTTTAAGAGTCACCGCGAGAAATTGTCACAAAAAAATTACCGGGAAGGGCTTTATCCGAGCAGTTTTTCATAAAACTGAAAATGTCCAATTTTTGTGAAAAATTGCTCGGATCAAGCCCTTCCCAAGGACCTTCAATCTGGAATACCGAACTAAAAAGTTGGCATGTGTGTGTGTGTCTGTGTGTATATATATAATGTCGTGACCCAACTCACCAAAACTTTCGATCCTAAAGAGAATTTCACTTTATAATGAATCAAAGTCAATGGCATTAAAGGTATACATGTATTAATTATTTTTGGATTAATTAAGTGCATAAGCATTCATAATAATCATAAGATTCTAATTGTAATAATCCAAAATTTTTAATAAAATTTAGGATTATTTAATTTCATTTTAATAACTTTAATTTCGTTATTTAATTTCTAATTGCACTTAGGGCCCTTAATTTGTAATTACTACGGTTTATACCGTAATACTTCCAAATTGCTACAAATTCGACCCTAAGGCACGTTTACATTTTAATCGCGAGCATTATTTTTTTTATAAACTCATTTCATACATAATTATACACTTTTATACACAAACACAAGCAATACTAGTACACATACACACATATGTGTATACATATACTTTATATGACCTCCCCTTGACTGCCACACACTCCACCATTCTCCCCCATCACTTCCTAACCCACTATAGTAGTTTTTTCACCAATCCTACACTCCAAAATCCACCAAAAACTCATTTTATACTCCCCCAAATCCCAAAATTCGTCCACAATATCTACTTCCCCTCTCCTTCACTCTCTTCCTCCTCCAAACTCTCCCAAGAACTCCCAAATCAAGAACAGAAAGCCCCATTACCATCCTTCAAGTTCTAGAGTGAGAAAAGTCAAGAAAATTGGGTTTTCACTTTAAAACATCAACCACAAGCTCCCACCTCTCATCTTCCACTTCAAGATCATCCAACACACTCCAAGGCACCCACATTTCACCACCTAAGCCACCTAAGGCCAGCCAAAGAGCTCCCTCCACCGGTTTTTTGCAAAAACCCATTTTTTCGCCAAACCTTCTCAAAACAAGGTAGAAACTCGTATCCAACCTATTCCAAGCTTTTGAATGAGTTAGAATAGTCTAGGAGTAGTTTAGAGTTGATGGGTTAAAGCCCCAAGTCAAGGGTTTCACGAAACCCGAGCCAAAACGCGATGTGACCCTTTTTACCCGAAACTGGGTTTTCGTGCTTAGTAAACCTTAGACTTATTGTGGTTCATATTTTTAACTATACCAAGCATGTTTAAGACTTTAATAAGTGTTTATGTGAGTTTCTCCATGAATTTGTTGTGCTTAACCTTGTTCTTGATCTATGTTAAAGTTAAGGGTTTAAAGTGTAATTTTGTGGAAGTTGGTGTGTGTACTTGTGTATTATTTACGAAACATATTTATATCAACTAAGTGTCACTACTAGAAATTTAGGAGTGTAAAAAAATGACTAGAATGCCTTTCGGGTGTAAAATGACTATTTGCCCTTGTGCGTGTAAATTACATAATGTGTAGTTTTGTACTTAGTAAAAAAAATCAAGCAATTGCATTTTATGAAAAGTTAGGACTTTATTAACTAAAATAAAGTATTTTTACGTATTTACCCTTGTCAGTGGCAAAATTACATTTTTGCCCTTGTATTATATTTATTCACAAAAAGGCCCCCAGAGTTTGTAAATTTCACTAAGGACCCTAGAGTCGTGAAATTATGTTAGACACCCTTGTACTTACTTAAAATGACGTTGGTGACCCTTAATTTCTTTAAATTACGTTTTGACCCCAATAGTTTAGTAAATTACGTTTTGGCCCCTGTAGTTTGAATTTATTACTTTTAGACCCCTAGTTTTACTTGAATTTCGTGAACTTGTGAATCGAGACATTCGTTTGTGACCCTTAGAATATCGTTATCAAGTTGCTTCTACTGTTAAGTGCACTTTCCATAAACGTGTTGAATGTTAAAATGGACAACTAGGTTCCCGGGTTGGGTGATCGTACGCGGATATCACATAGGCGATGAGGTTAATGGAAAAGTGAATTGGAATTGATTGATGGAGAGTTACCTCGAGATTGTTGTTGAATGACAGTTCCGCCAGTGATTGTTTCGGAGGATTGTTTGGCCGTCTGCTATGATTTCGAAACCCTAGGATGTGACACTCTGTGATTTGCTTCATTTGAATTCTGAGGCGTTATAAGTGTGAAAGTATTATAGACCAGTTTCTGCTATATACCTACAGGACCATACAGTTGCCATACCTAGCCCAGTGGTACAATTTCATCCTTGGGAAATTCATCCTTGCGAGGCGGCTGACAGCTGGATTAAGTACATAACTTATACCTTTCGTCGGGGCCCCCGAGTGAAGGGCAAGCAAGGGGGGAGTAAATCACAGTTTGGTCATAGTCCTTAGTGGTTAACCGGGAGGAAAGTTCTTTAGGTTGAGAACTTAGAAGAATATGTAAGTTAATGGCTAGTAATGAAATCAGCTATGCGTTTAATTTTTGCTTTACGATTTATTTCCTGTTTATTTCTTTAATTACTGCTTTTCAATCATATATGTTGTACTTGTATGTTTAGCAAGGGATGGGAGGGTTAGAGTAGCTATTGAGTGATATATCGCTCACGGTGTTACACTTCTTGTGACCCTGGTATAATACTATGATGTTGCTTCATGACTCGGATGTATTATGCCAGACTGTGATCAGGCAGGTACTGTTGGTGTCGAAGGAGACGGTTATTTTGGAGCCAATGGTTTTCCGGTAGACCAGGCTCAGGAGGAGCCGTGGAATCCAGAGTTGAACCTTAATCTGTAGAATCCACCCCTTTATTTTTAATGTTGGATCTGTAATATTAATTTCTCAAACCGTACTAAGTATTTTGTAATGGGTTGCACTTCATGTTTTCCAACATGTACTCTGATGGAAACTTTTTTTATTAAATTAATCCTAATTAGTTGTCTTAATTAATGCTTCCAAAAATCGGGGCGTTACACTAATTGTCTTACAATATCAGTAGTAAGACAATTACCTTCAAGCGGACTTGTTCAATAAACATAAATTGTACTAGCATAATGAGTTGGAACTAGAACTATACCCTGTAATCAAGACAGACCTACTAAAACATTATAGTAGAATTCTATTGATGGTGTATCAAATTCCATCTAAGATTGCAAACTAATAACTTATATTCCACAAGAACCGATGATCCAATCTTCTGTTTGTAAGCTGAACTCTACACACTGGATCATCTACTATATATAATAAAAGACACAAATGCACAACATAATTTAATATTTTCCAAATATTGACCTTAATAGACTTCCATCAAAGAGGGATCGATAAAACTCATTAATAATTAACTACTACTAAAATATTACTCCCTCCGTCCCAAAATGATAGTCCATTTTGGGACTGCGTGCCATTTTCGTTTGCTTATACTCCCTCCGTTCCTTAAAAAGAGTAGTGTATCACATTTTAGGCTGTTCATAAATAAGTGTGGAGTTGAAAAGTTAGCGGGTAAAAGTTGATAAATTTCCCATTTTGCCTTTAAAATTAGATTCCTTTGGAAAAATAAGTGGGTAAAGTTTAATGATGATGCCTCTATCGAGGGCAATAGTGGAAAGTGAATGTAACCGTTAATGTGAAAAGTATAATAATGATAAGCCTTTATTAATAAGTTGGCATTACAAAGCTACACACTTAAAAAAGTAATGGCTGAGGGAGTATCTTTTAATGTGAACCTAAAAAATTATGTTATTATGGATCTTGTTTGATAGATCTTAATTAGTTCTACTATATAAAATTTTCAAAATCATAAAAACTATTATAAATTGGCACGCAATCCTAAAAGGGACTATTATTTTTGGACGGAGGGAGTAATCCATTGCATTAAAAGCATGGCTTTTAGTATAAATGTTTTATAGGTTGTGTGTGATTACAAGAGAATAATATACTGTCACATGCAGGTGGGATAATTCACTCCCGTCAGCCCCGATTGTTTGACTAAACAAGGAATATACAATGTAAGAGAAATAATTTATCGGATGGATAAGGGTTTGGGTGAATGAAGGAGGGGAGATATAAGGAGAGATTAGTCAAGGAGGGGATAAGCTTATACTTAAGTAATAGTTTGCCTACCCGTATTATTTAACGGTGGGGATTACTTGTACAGGTCAGTCGATGGTCCATCATCCATGGCTCTCCCACGAATCCGAAACCAGAGGCTCAACCAGGGCCCACGATCAGGATCACCACCCCTCAATCTCCTTGACATAATGTGGACTATACTTCTCCTGCAGTAATCTTAGTTGAGTATGAAGCCGCAATGTTAAAATCACAAAGGATCGGAAAGTGTTATTTTTTGACCTAATCGGGCTAATTTAACTTGCAAAATTAATGAGCCATATTAATTTATTTTATAAAGAATTGTTATAGGGTCCATTATAGCTTTTTGTAACACCTCTAGTCCACCTAATGTTTTCATAACATCTCTAATCCACCAAACCACTTTTTTTATTCTCTTAGGTCCATTCTATTTTTTTACTAGGCAAATGTACCCTTACATTAAATTTAATACATAATATACATTTACCGGAAAAGTCTGCCGGTGCCGGAAAATTTGCCGGAAAAGTCTGCCGACGCCGGAAAGTCTGCAGGAAAAGTCGCCGGAAAATTGAACTTCGCCGGAAAAGTTCACCGGAAAATTCTGCCGGCGCCGGAAAAGTTGCCGGAAAATTGGACTTCGCCGGAAAATTGACCGGCGCAGATGTGGTTATCTAGAATCGCAAGAGTTGGTTATCTGGACACACAAGATGTGGTTATCTTGATTCGCAAGAGGTGGTTACTTGTACTCATAAGATGTGGTTATCTGGGCATATTTTTGTTTAAAAAACTTACTTGGGATCAAGTCCTCAACCACCCAAGCACTACAAGGTAGCAGCACAAACCCTCTGCTTTTAACATAAAATTTTACTAGAAATTTTACTGAAAATTGAATAAAACAAAAAAACCACTTTTTCAAACTAGAGGTGGTTATCTGGACTCAAAAGAGGTGGTTATCTAAACTCATAAGATGTGATTATCTGAACTCTATTTAAGATAACAACATTTAAAAAAGGCTAATCTACTGTAGTACTTCACAACATCCCCTGAACTCCTTTAAGTTTTGAAAGTAACATGAAAAAGGGAGATAGAGTCACAAGATAAAAAAATAAAACCATTACGGTAGTTCCTTTAAGATTCATGTCAACAACTGTTTTTCTTCATATTAGTAGTACAATAATACAAAAAGGCTACTAAAATCACATGATTTTTTTCCAATATTTACTTCTATGATTGATATGGAGCTGGAGGGAAGTAGAAAGATAATGAAGCAATCACAATGCACAGCAAAATCACTTTATGAACCTAACTGGATTCCCTTGTTATTCGTTGACACATTTCATCAAACACCTAGAATGCATAGAGTTGGGAATCATAACTTCTCTCATGCGAAATTGGTCCCTCCGTTGGTTAAAGTAAATCATAATAATAAATAAATATATATATATATATATATATATATATATGCACCAACCTTCACTCCTGTTTTCTCCACTCCACCCACAACTCTCTCTCTCTCTCTCAGTCTCAAGCTCCCACAGTTTACAGAACCATTTGAAACTCCAAACAAAACAAAATGAAGGGTGCAAAAAGAAGGCTAACGAAACTCAAGTCTGCGCTGAAGAAATTGCCTTCCTTCACCAAGCGCATTTGCGATTCTACCACCGGAGAATCCAATGTTGCCGGTAAACTCCACCCCGTATATGTCGGGAAATCTCGGCGGCAGTACCTTGTTAGCTCTGACGTAATTGATCATCCTCTGTTCCAAGTTCTGGTCGACAAATCCAACGGCGGCGGCGATGGAGGAGGAGGAGGAATCAGCGTTGATTGCGAGGTTGTGCTTTTCGATCACTTGCTTTGGATGTTGGAAAATTCCGACTCCCATTTGGTTTCTGTGGGCGAGCTTCTTGAACATACGAAGGTGCTGTTGAATGAAATCTCCGGCGAGGCTCGAGACGACGAGATCCTTGCGGTTCTTGGCGCTAGTGGATCGGGGAAATCCACATCATAAAGTTAGGGGTAGTCAGGTCTTTTTATTATTCTAGTGGATCTTATATCTTAGAGAATATTTGGGTGGACCTTACACTATAAGAAATTGCTATAGTGGACCCTATACCAACTCTCCCTTTATTTTATTAGTATTTTTGCCCTTTTAAATGCTTGGGAGTCAATTTTGAAAATAGATTATGCCATAATACAGTGGCAAATACAAACTAGAAAATGCAACTTAAAATTTCATATGCGGAGGAGATTTTTAGATTCTCAATGCAATTCACCCAATATATATTATTCGGTAATAAATATTGTGAGCACTTTTATTTGGTTTTCTGGTTTAAAGCCTTTTTTTTTTTCCCCAGTTTAACAGTGTGTTTTCAAAGTCTCGAATCAGATTTACCGCTTGTAATAAAAGTATGTTCAACAATTTGAGAATAAAGTTTTTCAAAGGCTCAGTTTAATTAATCTATAATGAATAAAAATGGTAAATCGGCGGGAGGGAAACACGTTTTGGGGGAGAAAGTGTTAAGGAATATAGTCCCACATTGCTTGGGGATGAAACAAGTAATCATTTAATATAATGTTAGGCCTTTCCACTCACAGTCAATTGATTTTGAGTTGGATGTAAAGTTTTCACGTAACATTAGAGCGAAACTTATTCCACCCCACACTTTATAAAAATTCACCATCCACACTCCACGATGATAGACCAACAAAAATGTTGCACGATGATAGACCTAAAAAAATGCTAAACTTTAAATGTTGCTGCACATGAGGGGAGATGTTAAGGAATATAGTCTCACCTTGCTTGGCAATTGTAATCACTCAGGCGAAGACCTAACATTATTATTAGTTTTTACCGGTTTTTAAGCGGTAAATTAAGCCACCAAACGTCATTTTATATATAATCAATCAACCCATAGGTTATCATTTTGTCATTTCATAATAGTCAACCATAGGAACTGTTCATGAATATTTGGTTTCTAATTAGCTACCTGGAATACACGTCAAGTTTTTTTTTTTTTTGGTCAAGTTTTTACCTCATCAAGGAAAATGCAAATCTTTTTCCAAAACGAAATTTGAACATGTGGGTGTTGAATTTATGGAGGAAAATAATTAAATAAACTGTTATTTAAAAAACATGACGGATGATCAAAGGCGACTAGTCAAGATAAAAGATTTCATCAGATAAGCTGAGGACGAGAATGAGAAGGAAAATGAAGTTGGACCGTTTACCTCCGAGTGCAATTTTGTTCACCCTACTTAAAAGAGGGTTAACAAAACCCTCTATTCTATTGGTTGAATTGGTGTGAGTCTCACCACAAAGTGATGTCATACTTATCTGTGCAATACACTTTTTGGTAATTATGGCATCACTTTATGGTGGAACCCACATGTTTCAACCAATAAAAGAGAAGATTTTGTTCACCCTCTTTTGAGGAGGGTGAACAAAATTGCTCTCGTTTACCTCCACTCCCCAAAAGGTTCCGAAATGGTTAACAACATGACTTGTACCACTCAACTGCCAACGGGGACGACTCTACAAGTTTTAAAGGGAATAATTAGGAAATAACAACTATTTAAGAAAAAAAATGTGAAAAGACGAGATAAGATTTCTCAGATCACCTGTATCAGGATCCCTTAAATTATGTATCGAGTCCTAATAGAATTGCACCTTCTACTATCAAACACAAATGCATAAAAGAATGTTTGTTTTTTTTTGCTCGGCAAAAGAAATTTTATTAATATCTAAAAAATAAACAAAGATTAAAGGGATCAAGGGCAAACAATAGCTACCTTGAGATCTAAAGAAAGACGTTGGCAAGATACCAACAAAGGAAATAAAACACCAAACACGCATCCACACCCCAAAAGACTAAACTCTGCCATCCAAGCCTGACAAAAGCACCCTAACACCGAGAAATGGAGAAAGAGAAAAAAGAAACCCAAAAGGGCACAAACACCAGCACCAAGCGAGCTTGAACCCTTCAAAGCACACCAAGAAACCCTAGCGAATGTTGGTGGCTTGCCATTTGACTTGGGGTCCTGCTATGGGTACAGAAAAAAAGAAACAGAAAATGTACAGAGCAGTTTGGAGACCCACTTTTGGGTCTCACACAAACAATTCGAGCCGTTCATTCATCGTTCGAAAACCCACTCCGTTTCATTCAAAAAATTTCAATGAAACGTGGTGGGTTTTGGATTGAGCACTTGTACACGTCCGATTGAATTGATTTCTCGCGAGACCCCTCGAAAAATTATTTTAAGATGAATAAACGGCTTGGATTGTTCTTGTGGGACCCAAAAGTGGGTCCCTTAGCCGCTCTGTACATTTTCTGTTGCTTTTCCTTCTGTGCATTTAGAATTATCCTTTGACTTGTACCTAAAATCTCGACTTGTTGAGACATTTGAGGGCTGTTGATTGACATAATACCATTATCCTTACGGGTCAAGTGATTGGAGGAGCGGCGACGAATCGCTTGGCCAATTGCTATATATTTGCCTTTTCTGTTTCGATTAACCAGACAAGAAGATAATAAAATTATTACGCATTCACCAGGCCAAAAAGTCTTTACTTCTTGTTTGGCTAAACCGGAAAAGAAGAATTTAAGAAACTTTTGATTTTTCATTTTTCATTCATACTCCTAAATTCAAGGTTAAAATTAACATATATATGTGTGTGTACAGCTTTCAGTTACTTCACATCCTTCAACTTAGACACATGTTTTTTTTTTAATTTCTTAAATACGTAATTTTCTTCAGAAAGTCGTTCACGTTGCCCTTTGGTAGACAATACTAATCACTCGAACTAATATTTCTATTTTCTTCCACTTTAAAACTGTATCGCATGATGATTCGAGCCTTTGGATTACAAACTCAAACCCCTTCTTATAAGGGACCTTTATTGAAGTTTCCATGCGGATCTAGAGGTTTTGACTTTTTGGACTAAATTTCGACGATTCAAACCGCTCAATATTTTTAAAATGTGTTTTTAAGGGCCCCCACGAGGAATCTCCATTAAAAAATATCTGGAAGGGCTTGATGCGATGAATTTTTGATAAAAATTATATACATACAATTTTTATCGAAAATTGATTAGATCAAGCCCTTCTGGGAATTTTTTTTTTTGGAGATTCCTTGAGGTAGCCCTTAAAAACACGTTTTAAAAACATTGAGCAGTTCGGATCGTCAAAATTTGGTCCGGAAAGTCGAAAATACCCCTAGGTCCGTATGAAAACTTAAATTAGGGTACCTTATTAGAAGTTTATTTTGTGTGTGTGTGTGTGTCTATATATATATATTATCGTTTGTCATTTCTCATCTATTATATGGGGGGAGGGTGAAATGTGACTTGATCCCGAGATGAGTGTGGGGCATCCAAGAGCTTTACGGCATGAGTTAGCCACCACTTGCACTCAAACAATAGATCAAATACCCAAAAATTCATCATCATCGAAAATCTTTTTTTTCTTTGATTTTTCGTCATCAAAGATGTTTCTACAACAAAAAAATGCAAGTTGATCTTGAGCATTTAGTAGTACTTGATACGTTATCATATCACTAAACTGTCTTAGATTATTACTATAGGCCCGAAACCTGCAAGTTGATCTATTTAAAAGCTCCACCTACTTTCTTAATAATATCTGGTTTTTCAATATACTTAGGATTGTAGATAAGCCATGTTGACCTGAATAACTGATTGATGACTATGAACATTTGTGGACTTGGAAAAAGTGATCAAGCTTTTCTTATAATTCCAACAAATCTGGATAGAAATTAAATATAATTTGAAGGAAATGACTCATCAATATTCTCAGCGGTAACATTGAACCGTAGCCACATATAAAGCAGTAAATCAAAGTATAAAATTTGAAATCTTGAGAACTATTTTTATTTCTCATCTCAACCATTGATTTCCATCATTTCTGCCAGTTTGGCTCTTAATATTAAATCAGTCAAATAACCACCAATTAGCGGTAAATTACAAATAGGGGTAATAATTAAAAATAGGGGTTAATGATTAGAGAGAGATACGGAGAAAAATAAGAACAATATTTGAAAATACAGATAATGGTTGGATAATAATTGTGAAAACCGGGTCTTGAAACCCAAAACGAACAAGGCAACAACCTCTTGAAACAAATTATTGAGTTCTTCTGCTTTTGAAAATCGGCCGATACGTAACATATGTTGGAAATCCGGTGTTCAAAAAATGATGAATGTGATAACATCATCCATCTCTTCGCAAATGTGGAACGGAAGAACAATTCGAGGCGCGTTAGAAGAACGCTTTCCTAAATATAGTATTTGCCCCCACCATATAGTGTGCACAGGGTTAACAGCAAATCCGTCTTCAAGATACAACGAAACTGATCTTTAGGTTGTTTCTATCTGCGTTTGCACAAATGAAGACAGACGGAATATCCATTGAGTAAATGTAAGAGAATCCAGAATTTCTAATATTCTAATTCTGCAAAATAACAGAATACCAGTATGCCTTGAATTTTAGGAAGAAAGTGGGAAGAGAGAGAGCTCTACTAAGGAATTTTAGGTCTATTGAATGACTTCACAAATGGTCTATTTATAGATTTAAAGGCACCTTGTTGTGAAAAGTTGTGTCTTTAGTAGACACACTTTAAAAGAAGTCATGTCTTTATGATGGTTGGGTGCCAACCTAATTGGGATACTCCCATTCGTTGTGATACATTTTCCTTGGTTCACTTTAATCTTTGTAATTCCTCTTGAAAGATTAATGAAATCCTCTTTTGCTTCTAAAAAAAAAAACAGAAAAAAAAGAAGAGTCATGTCTTTTGAAGACACTAATAAGGAAGAGTCATGTCTTTTGAAGCCACTAATGAGGAGGAGACACCATGGCTCTTAGTAGGCACTCTCTTGTGAAAAGTCATGCCTCTAGTTTAGTTAAGAAGGGTCATGCCTCTTAGAGGCACCCTCATGTTTCACATCCCTTCTTAATAATTAAACACACCCTTTCCAAATAAATACATCCCTAAGAAATGTGTATTATAACCTTTCACAAAAATTCACATCTCATGTGAAAAGGTGTTGCAACTTTTCACACAAATCTCTCTATACAATTTTAAAAATCTAAATTAAAAATCATTTATTATTTTAAAAATTCCCAACACTATACGACCAATTCGTACCGGGATTTGGAGGCACCGGTTTGGATACGGGCCGATATAGCGGCGGGAAGGAAAATAGCACACCGAACCGGCCAGTTCCCGATACGTATCATCGTCTTGGCCAGTTCTGTGACAGTACCAAAACGATTCAGTTGTAGTGCTCACTTTGGCAAAAAAAACATGGACGACGGCAAATCCTGTGGGTTCCATGGTGATTTCAAGAAGAGGAGAACTAGGGAGGCGAGATCAAGGAACTCAACAAGGCTCTTTTTCGAGAAGAAACATGAGAGATGAGCTGTGAACTAGCTTCACGCTGGTGCTGGAGGTTTGATTTACGCCGTTACTGACGAGGATTTTCATCACGAGAGAGAGAGTGTGTGACAGAGAGAGAGAGAGAGAGAGAGATGACTTGATAAAATGAAGAAATTATACATATATACACCACCAATCAACCATTGCCCAATCCACAACCCCTCACATACACGCGGGACCCACACACACCACACCATAAAACATCTATTCCTATTCCTAGCTAGGCTTGGTTTCTCTAGTGCACTACCTCAAAAATATTTGCTCAAGTGGACACTTAGGCACATGTGGGGCCCTATTTTATATGCTAAGAATTTAGCTTGCGAGCTGAGGAGGAATGCACTTTAATGGGCTACCTATAATGTTCATTATCTTTAGTCTCTCTCTCTCTCTCTATCTCTCTCTCTCTCTCTCTCTCTCTCTCTCTCCCCCCCCCCTCTTAAAGTCTTTCTCTCTCCTGCATCCCTTCTCTCTCTCCCTCTCTCTCTCTCTCTCTCTCTCTGTGTGATGCAGGGCACCTTATGAACTACAGAAAAGACATACAACAATCGAACACAAACTAGATAGTTTAGCGAAAACACTCTCTAGACTCTTTTTCATTCCATAATAATCAATAACTACTGCATTTCCCGAAGGCTTACATCAATTATTTATACTAGGAGCAACCCTAAAACTCAAAAGGAAATAAAATACTAGGTACGTAGCAACCCTAATTCTGGTTAAACAAGAAAACATAAAATAGGAAATTGAATCATCCTAAATTAAGAAACTAAATAACTCCAATAATCTCCTAACAAAATACTAAAATTGAAATAGTAAAATAAATACTAATAAACTGCTAGTTTCCAAAATTTGATTTCTCTTGGACTTGAAAAAAACTCGTCCTCAAAAAAAAACTCGTCCTCGAGTTTTCCATGGCGTTGGAGAATTTGATTCACCTTTTCTTATCTGCATCGATCTTATTCTGTAAGTGGATCTTCTCGAATCTAAATTTCAAATAATCTTCGAAAACAAATGGAATAGTTTCCTTCCAAACTGGCACAAGATATGCAGTCAAATGAATCTTACTTTCTAGACCTTTAGTACGCTCCCAAAAAGGATCCACCAATTGAAAATTTGGATCATCTTCAACACTATTTATTAAGCTAAAGATTGAATCTTCAGAACTATGATCTAGGTTTCCAAAAATATTAATATGCATTAAGTTCAACCCAATGTTTTCCTCTGGTTCTTTGTGCAACACCAAAATATTCATATTATTAGTCATGGAACTCGAATCCTCTGTTTTCTTAGGAACTGACTCATACCTATCATCAACGAATGGTTTTTCATCATAAATTGGCACTTTATTCCAATCCACAATAGGATCTGAAATAATTTTTGAAGTAAATTAACGGCAAGTCAATCGAAGTAGCGTCCACCGTATTAACCTCTTGGATTTTTTCCGGTGTCACACTTCCCTGAAACTCAAGAAAGTTGATCACGATTTTCAACCATGATCTACTGGCCATTTCTCTTTTAATGATAGTAGGTGCCGCTGCCACCGTCGCCAGCCCCGCTGATGTCAAAATGCCCCCGCAACAAAAGGATTTTCAGTCGCTTCACCCTCCGTACTTTCGTCCTCCTCATGAGGCTGCCAATTATACTAATGATGGTGAGGTCGATTCCCCCCTACAGATACGGCAACAACCTGTTTGGTTAAGGCAGCAATTGCATCCGACAAGTGTTGTTCTAGCTGTTGGAATCGCGCCTTTGTTCGCGCCTCCTAGGCTACGTCATCTCTTTCATAGATATCCACCAAACTAGCAGTACGATCATTTCGTCCCCCTTGACCTCCAACACGTCTTCCGGCCATAGTCAGGATTGGAACTTAATGCTCTGATACCAATTGATGCAGGGTGCGTTATAAACTACAGAAAAGACATGCATCAATCGAACACAAACAACATAGTTTAGAGAAAACTCTCTAGACTCTTTTCATTCAATAATAATCAATACCTACTGCATTTCCCTAAGGCTTACATCAATTATATATACTAGCAGCAACCCTAAAACTCAAAAGGAAATAAAATATTAGGTGGCTACCCTAATTCTTGTAAAATAAGAAAACATAAAATAGGAAATTGAATCATCCTAAATTAAGAAACTAAATAACTCCATACCAATAATCTCCTAATAAAATACAAAAGTTGAAATAGTAAAATAAATACTAATAGACTGTTAGTTTTCTAAAATCTTATCTGCATCATTAATGCTGCAAACCAATATTGGAAGTATTTTAAAAATATAGGAATTTTATGTTATTATTTCAAATTACTATTTTAGTAGGTTTGTTTTATTTAATTTAGATTTTACTTTCCAAGTTTGTTTTCATGAAGTAGGAATATTTATTTTTATATCTTGCTAGGATTCTTCGAATTAGGAAATTAGGTATCTAGTAATTAGTTTCCTAGTTTAATGTTTTCTTTTTTTTTATTTCTTTATTAACCGGTATTCAGCTTCATGTTTTGTTGTTTCCTTTTTGGTCCTAGTTTTCAAGTATAAAATAAATTGTAGGGTGATTTTCGTTGCAAATAGTTTCGTAATAGGAGGCTTCACTCTGTATCAGTTGGTATCAGAGCTGCAAGTTCCAATCCTTACAATAGCTGGAGGACATTCTAGAAGTTGCGGTGGACAATGCGGTCATACAACTTTTGTTGAGAAAGTCTACAACTGATATGAGGTTGCTCGAGAAACACGAACAGAGGAAAAGTTTCAACAACTTGAGCAGTGATTGGAAGAGGCATTAGAAGCGCTGATCAAGCAGAATGATGCCTTGTTTGTTGGTGGAAAGAGGAGGAGGTGTCGGATGACATATCTATCACCAAACCTTTGGCGGATAACTATCAGTTGAAGGGGAGGACAATGGCGGTCAAGGTTTAAATCATGTTCAGCGACTTTGGGAATTCGGTTCAAAGATAAAACTTTTTTGAGTTCCAGAGAGGTTTGACACCAGGAAAAATCCTAGAGGGGTGGTTGAGGCTACCATTTACTTCAAATAATATTTCAGATCCAGTAGTGGATTGGAGTAAAGCCACTATTTTTTATGAAAAACCAGTGGAGAAAATAAAAAAAATAGTAATGCAAAAGGAGGTGGTTACAGTTTTGGCGCTGTTGGAAACTAATTCAGAAGAATCAGTTCGATATGATTATTATGAAAATCTTAAAGATTGCAAGGTTCACCAGAATAATGCATTTGTTGATCCGTTTTGGGCGTATATTGATGATTTTGCAAGCACCAAGGTGTGGACTTCATGCCTAACATTCGAGCATTCTCTGCTAATTTTTGAAGATTCTTCTTTGGAGTTTGGGTTTGAAAAGATTAATTTAAAGTACAAGGTTGATGCAGACAAGATTCAACGAATTCAACTGTATAAACTCGAGGATGAGTTTTTTCAAGCTGGGGAGAATGATGCAGACCAATATTGGAAGTATTTTAGAAATATAGGAATTTTATCTTATTATTTCAAATTAGTGTTTTAGCAAGTTTGTTTTATTTAATTAAGATTTTACTTTCCTAGTTTGTTTTAATGTAGTAAGAATATTTATTTCTATTTTTTTTTAGGATTCTTCGAATTAGGAAATCAAGTATCTTAGAGTAATTAGTTTCCTACTTTAATGTTTCCTTTTTTTATTTCCTTTTTTATTTAGTTTCATAATAGGAGGCTTCACCCTGCATCACTCTGTCTTTCACTCCCCTTAAATCTTTTCCAAAATTTAAGTAGTGACTTTGGGCACTTTAGGGAGTGAGGGATACCACCAAGGATTTTAGAGAGTCAATTTTTCTGTACTAGAGAGCATTTTTTGAGTTTTCTTAGTTAGCTAGGTAGGACACTTTGATGTACTCTTTTAAGTAGTGCACTAGAAATGCCATTTGCTGGTTTAAGTGCTTTTGTGCAAGTTATTTGTGTTTTCTGTACAAGTGTGCTTTTTGTTCTATCTCAACAATCCTTGTGGAGTGAGTCTACCCAATAAGGGAGCTTGGGGTTTAATTGTAAGCCAATGAGAGAGGTTTGCTTGTAGTGTATATATACTAGTGCTTAATTTCTCTCTCTCTTCATAAGTCAAAAAACTCGTGAATGGAAGTATAGATACACACTTTAGTCTTTATTTATTTATTTTTTATTTCTTCTCTCTATTTTATAAATTTCACACCTAGTAGCCTCATTCTCTTGAGTTGCGTTCTAGATATTCTTTAGGCTGTGTTTGAATGACAGTAATCTCAAGGGAGAATAGGAATGTGATGCCTTCTACCCATGATTTCAATGTTTGGAACAGACAAAAACATGAATGTGATGCCAGACTTTTCTGATTCCAATGTTTGGCAGAGACAGGAATAGGAATGTGATTCCTGATGACATATTCAACTAGGAATCACATTCCTAGACTGAGTGAGAATCTGATTCCTTTCTTACCCCATGGGAATCTCAGATTTCTGGCTCATTCATTAAGAAAAGGAAATGTTGACTTTACTAAATTTCCAAAATAATTATTTCCCGCGTACATTACTGAATTAATCCAAACACCGAAATGCCATTCCTCCAGGTATCAAATCCTATGCTTAATTGCTCTCTCTCTTCATAAGTCAAAAAATTGTTATTTTCTTTCATTAGAAATTGTTATAGAGATTGTAAACCCTAATTTTCAATCAATAAAATTGATTCTTTGGTCAGCATATTTCCGTCTTTTTCGCAGACTCGAAATTTGTGTGATTCATCGAGTATTGAAACAAATGTATATTTATTGTGCATTATAGGAAATCTACGTTTGATCACAATACGAATTCTACGTTTAGTTCAATTGACGGAGGTGTCTTTAAAATCTTTAAATACATGAAGAATGTAAGTTTAGTTTAGCCAAAATATAAAGTGAATAGTCAGAAATTTCGTCATTTATTTTCCCTAACTTTTTTCGTTATTTTTTAGTTTTCGTTTTTTTTGTTTAGCACTTGGTCGTAATTTTTGGGATTAGATCGACTAAAGGAATCAGAAAACTACAAAATGTGGACCGAAGATTAAATTTCTTTTATATATTAGACGACGCTTTAGATGAAAAAACTCTTTTGGTATTTTTTTTTTGTCTTTAGTGAATTTTTTTTTGCATCTAGCTATAATTTTCTTAAGACTTCTTTTATTGAGACGGATGATTAATCAAACACGAATTTAACAAAAATTAAGAAAAGATAAAAGAAAAATGAAAAACAGAAAAAAGTTAGAGAGAATAAAGACCACTTGTTCCAAGATAATACTATTCTTTCCTACATGTAGAGATTCATACGATCATACCATTCCACTTGTATTTTTTTTTTTTTTTTACAGACATTCCACTTGTACTTAAATAATAATATGTTTTGTGTTATTTAATATACTTCTATGTACTAAGACAACGGGCAGAGAGAGAGAGAGACATATTTGCTCATTTTGATTGTTGAAAGTGCATTCTTTTCCATCTCTGTGTCCATCCTTAATCCCATATCGTTAAACATGTATCTCCACGTACTAGTACTTCCCTTTCTTCTTTCATGGCTCCTATTAGCTGCACAACCCACACGAGCAACAAACATAACCGCCAACATCGCCGCTGTAACCAACTCCACCTTCTTCGTCCCCAAGCCCGGCTGCCCAAAAACATGCGGAAACGTAACAGTCCCTTATCCGTTCGGCATAGGGACGGACTGCTCCATCAGCTCGTGGTTCAACATCACCTGCAACGCTAGTTCCGGCTATCCAACGCCCTACATATTCAATACGACTTACAAGGTCCTAAGCATCTCGCAAACCCAAGTCTGGACCTCAAACCTGGTCTCCGCTTCTCAGTGCTACTACCCGAACGGGACCCAGAGCACAAGTACCAGCTCCACGGTCGAGTTTAACAGCACCTCTCCGTACTCGATTTCGAACACGTCAAATATATTCACGGCCGTCGGCTGCGGTGACTACGGTGGGATCGCGATGACTGATGACAATACCATCATTAGTGGATGTTTGCCCAAATGCTCGGATCTTACGATTACGAACTCCAGTACGCCTACGATCTTCCCTACTGAATGTACCGGGATTGGTTGCTGCCAAACCGCTTTTCCTATGGTACTGAAGAGCGTCTTTGGGAGCATTTGGCCCGTCGAAACTCATACCAACCAGGTTTGGATTTTTGTTTTACTTTTTCTCGATAACTAACATGTGAAAAAAAAAGATAATCATTTAAAAAAATTAATTACCAGATATTGTTCGGTACTCTAACCAGTACTCCAATTTTATCCACCGTTAAAAACTCGTGTGTGATTGTGGAAAGTGTAGAGGCAGTGCGCCAGTGCCCTGACCCCCAAAACATTGAATAACTGCTCAAAACTTGACAGTCATGCTAATTTTCAGATTATTTTCTGAAAGAACTTGAAGCGATGTGATGATGAACGAAACTAGCGAGAAGATGTAAGATTCACGAGATGATAAATAGGATTATACATATTGTTAGATCAGATAATTAGCTATTCCAAATTTAGTAAGATAAAGAAGAAAAAAAAAAAAAAAGAACTCTTCCCTTCGATGAATCGGTTAGTTAATTTCCCATCACTGAATAATTAATTAAATGACAAATGAAGCAATATTAAGGACATGTTCCCAAGTCCTAATCCACTCCTCTTTTTATTCTAGCATCAAATCTACCCACAAGGTGAAGGCAAATAAACCTTGCTGGTGAAAAATATAACCAATTAAGGGAATCGAAATTAACTCAAAGAGGCTAAAAAAAACTAGTTTTTTTGGGCTGATACTTATTACTTTGGCTAAATAAACCATTTTTGGTTTTTTGTTTTTGTCTTTATTAAAAAAAAATTGCATTTGCTAGTTTTACATTGATTTTTTGTGGTTTATTGGTTTATTATTGTATTTATTCAAAAAAAATTATGTTTGGCTAATAATTTTATAAACCACTTGGTTTATTTCGCCAAAGCAACAATGGCAAAGATATCCTTCAAAAAAAATTACGATCCTTCCACTCTTGGTTTATTTGTTTGTCCTTATTCAATTGTGTTTCGTATTTGTAGATTTGTGTCGATTTTTTGTGGTTTATTAGTTTGTCTCAACGAGAGAAATCGGAAAGTTTAGTAATTAATAACCAAACTTAAATTTTGTGAATAAAATAATCAAATAAAACACAAAAATTTGGATTATTTTTGTCTTTAGTGAACTTTTAAAAAATTTTGATCATAATTTTAACTTTTTAAATTCATCTTTCATTGAAACGAACCAATAAACCACAAAAAATCAACGCAAAACTAACAAATGCAAAAAAAAATTTGAATAAAGATAAAAGGGAAAAAAAACCCAAGAAGTCGAGGGACACAAGATTGCCGATCTCATCATTACATTCGACTTTTCGAGATGAACTATTAAACCACAAAAAATCGACACAAAAGTAACGAATGCAAAATAAATAAATTTAAAAAAAAGAGTAAGGACAAAAAAAAAAAACTCTTAAATCTTGAAAAACTCTTTGTTATCCTTTCCTTATATTAATTGCGTCATGATTGATGATCTACACACTTTGATAAATCATCATTTCACTCACTCTTCTTTCTTTTTTGCCAGTCTTCTTCTTAAGATCAAAACCCACCTGAAAAGTCAATTCTTCTCTATTCTTTTTATATGCCTCTTACAGATTTTGTCAGTTGCCAACTGTACGTATGCGTTTATTGCGGAGAATGGTAGCTATCAGTTCGGTGGTCAATCAGATTTAATATCGAACACCTCTTTTGGCGACCAAATCTTGGATAGTCTACGCACGGTACTAGATTTTGCGGTTGGATTAAACCAGACTTGTGTTGATGCCCAAAACTCAAATGGATATTTGTGCAAGGGGAATACTTCATGTTCTGATGTCTCTGGAGGATATCGTTGCAGCTGCATTTATGGTTACGAGGGCAATCCTTATCTCAATCTTGGATGCACAGGTTTTGTTCTTGGCTATGCTATTTTTGGTTTTTTCAACTTGTTATGCTATGCGGTAAACTCACAAGTAAACAAAGAAGGCCCTGAGATTTTTCAAGAAAGCGTCTCCAATGTCGTGCTATTAATGCTGTATTCATATTGTACGTTTTAGATTGGGTCACGTTTCATGAGAACACAGTCGTAGTTCTCACTTAGAGTCTCAGGTTTGATTTTCTTTGCAAACAGCTCTCCCCCATGGGTAAACGGGTGAGAAGGCTATGGAATTAGACCAAGGTACACGCAAACTGACTACAAACACCCTCCTTTATTAAATAAAAATAGAAAAAAACAATTATCTGTTGGAAAATTGGTTTCGAACCAATAAATATTGAATAAGAAATTACAGATAAATTGGTTGAAGAAAGGTAAAAGTTTTGCCCGAGATTTTAGTGAACAAAAGCGGTGATTGATTGGATACATAAGTGTGGTGATCTATTAAATATTTTCCGAATATCACGCTTAAATTATCGAACTTATCTTGGTTTAGTGCTAAATGGTTTTGGCGGTTTGACATATGAACATTGCCGCCTTGGTATCTTTTTATAAGTCACCAATGGTGGCCTTCTGAAACAACCACCATTTTCCATCGGAATTGTTACCATTTTCCTTTAATTTAGCCCCTCCTCTCTTCATTTCGGTACTGGAAAAATTCCAGAAATCCTCTTGCATATTGATACAATTATTCCTTGTTCGAGAGAGAGTTACTGTCATTGTTGGTTCGCTAGGGACCCGAGATTGTAGTGCTATTTGTAGTGCACAAACGGTACCCATGAAACAAACACACAAACCAAACCACAACACAAGTAAACACGGAGTATTTACGTGGTTCCCCAAACTTGGGTACGTCCACGGGGGGCAGCGGATTCACTATAATTATAATTGTAGGAGGATTTACAGTCACACTCAACTCACAATTACAGCCTCACTAACTCTCATGTATCTCTCTGATTCTTGCTCTCTGACTAATGATGAATACACAGCCCAAAGGGCTCCTTAAATACACGAAGTTGAGGAGGAGTGCATCGGCTATCACACGTGAAAACCCACTATGGAATTATTGTGCCATTATCACTCCCACTGGAAGTATAATTCACCACTGATGTCTTCCATAGAACACTGTGGCCTCCTCTTGCTCAAGTGGATGGAGCCACACCTCCATTATCAACAATCTCCACCTTGGCGACAATCCTCGAATCAACGCTGCCCCGATGCTCCCTTAGGCGCTACCTGTCCGAGAGCTATTGATTAAGTCCAAACAGTGCTTGAACTTGATTCCACTGACCACCTTGGTCAACATATATATCTGCAGGGTTATCTGCAGTTGGAATCTTCTGAAGCAGAACATCGCCTTCTTCTACAATTTTCCTAATAAAATGGAACCGGACATCGATATGCTTGGTGCGGGAATGATGGACCTAGTTCTTTGCCAAACAGATGACACTTTGACTATCACAAAAAACCTCCATGTTTTCTTGATCGATTCCCAAATGCTCTATCAAACCATGAACCCAAATAGCCTCCTTGAAAGCCTCTGTTACTGCCATATACCCTGCCTCTATAGTAGACAAAGCCACCATTGACTGTAACGTTGACCTCCAACTATCCAGTCCTCCAGCAAGTGTAAACACATAGCCTGTTGTCGACCGTCGCTTATCTAGGTCACCAGCATAATCAGAATCCACATATCCAACCAAATGCTGACCACTTGTCTTGTTTCTCTCGAACTTCAAACCAACATCCACAATACCCCGCAAGTATCGTAGAATCCATCTCACAGCTTGCCAATGCTCCATTCCAGGATTGCGCATGTATCGACTAACCATGCTAAATGCGTGTGAAATGTTTGGCCATGTACAAACCATAGCATACATCAAAGCTCCCACTGCATTAGCATAGGGAATATGAGTCATTTGCTTCCGTCCGTTCTCAATCTGTGGGGACATCAATGCACTGAGCTTGAAATGAGCAGCCAAAGGTGTACTAACAACTTTTGCTTTCCCGTCAATACCAAACCTCTGCAACACCCTCTTCAGATACTGTGTCTGAGTCAAACAAACTGTGCCTTTTACCCTGTCCGAGAATCTTTTTAGCCTCCTCGAGATCCTTCATGTCAAACTCCTTGCTGAGCTAAGCTTTCAGTCTATCAATCTCCACCTTGCTCTTACATGCAATTAGCATGTCGTCTACATATAAGAGCAAATAGACAAATGATCCATCTCGGAGTTTGCGGAAGTAAACACAATGATCAAACTGACTCCTTGTGTACTTCTGATCCATCATAAACCGATCAAATCGCTTATACCACTGTCTCGGCGACTGTTTCAATTCATATACCGATTTCTGCAGTTTACAAGCCTAATTCTCCTTTCCCGCAACTTTGTACCCATCTGGTTGAGCCATATAGATCTCCTCATCCAGATCTCCATGTAGAAAAGCGGTCTTGATCAATATCTCTCAGACAGGTAGCGCCTAAGGGTGCATCGGGACAGCGTTGATTCGAGGATTGTCGCCAAGGTGGAGATTGTTAATAATGGAGGTGTGGCTCCATCCACTTGAGCAGTAGGAGAACACAGTGTTCTATGGGAGACATCAGTGGTGAATTATACCCAGTGGCAGTGATAATGGCTCAATAATTCCACAGTGAGTTTTCACCTGTAACAGCCAGTGCACTCCTCCTCAGCTTCGTGCATTTAAGGTGGGCTGTGTATTCATCATCAGTTAGAGAGCAAGAATCAGAGAGATACACGAGAGTTAGTGAGGCTGTAATTGTGAATTGAGTGTGATTGTAAATCCTCCTACAATTATAGTGAATCCGCTGCCCCCGTGGACGTACCCGATTTTGGGGAACCACGTAAATACTCTATTTTACTTGTGTGTGGTTTGGTTTGTGTGTTTGTTTCATGGGTACCGTTTGTGCACTACAAGTGGTATAAGAGCTTGCGTAGTGGGTGCCCGAAATTACAAACCCAGTTCCTCTGTATTTTGTGTTCTGTTCGGAGTTGACAGTACTGCAAATGTGCTCGGAAAAATTTTTCGAGCCTAAAATCAAGTAGCCGCGAAGAGACGAAGCCAACGCCGCCCGAATCACCTCAATTTGAGGTCCGTAGCCCCCTCACGCGCCCTCAGAAGCTAGCGCGTGTAAAGCGCGTTAGATCCAGTCGCACAATGCAGTGCACGAACTGTCTAGAGGAGGAAGATGTGTGGTTCAACACGCGCGTACTGTTCACACTTGGTCAACAGTCAAAGGCGTGTGGTCAACGGTCAACGATCAACGGTGAACAGTGTTCGACCCAATCCGGTTCAATCAACCCGATTTGGTTCAACCCGGTCCAGTACAGTCCAATTCAGCCCGGTTCAGGGTCAGAGTTAGTTTTTCTTGCTGGTTCAATCCCGTTTAGGCCGGTCCACTACCGGTTCAGTCCAGTTCCCTAACATTCTCGACATTTCGGATCCAACCCCGTGCTTTATTTTTTGAGATTCAAACCTGAAGTTGAAGAACAGTTGAGTTTTTGGTGTGAAAAACGTGTTTTGGACGTTTTCAGGCATCAGAAATCAACTTTGGTAGAGTGTAAGGTATTGCTATGGCCGGCGGAGAAGAAGAATTTCCCACAGGCACTCCCGAATCAACTCCTTAGGGTGTCTCAGAGTCCTCGTCCACTATGAACAATTATGGGCAATGGAATACGGTTTCCAATGCTAAGTTTGAGGTGGAGACGTTCGACAGAACAAATAACTTTGGCATGTGGCAATGCGAAATTTTAGATGTTCTTTGTCAGCAAGAGTTGGATATTATGTTGGAGACACGGTCCAGTGATATTTCAGACAAGGACTGGTTAAAGCTCAATCGCCAAGCATGTGGCACCATCCAGTTATGTCTCACAAAGGATTAGAAGTACTTTGTGATGAAGGAAACACTAGCTAAGAGCTATGGGAGAAATTGGAAAACAAGTACATGATGAAGAGTGTTAAGAATCGGCTATATCTAAAGAAGAAGCTCTACCGGTTCTAGTACTCGCCAGGTATAACTATGCATCAACACTAGAACAATTTCAATAAGATTTTGTCTGATTTACAAAATCTTGATGTTTCCATTGAGGATGAGGATAAAGCTTAATCTTGATGTTTCCATTGAGGATGAGGATAAAGCTTTATTGTTGTTAAATTCCTTGCCCGAATCGTATGATCATTTAACCACTACTTTATTGTATGGTAAAAACGAAATCAAGTATGATGACGTTTCCAATGCTTTGATGAATAACGAGGTATGGAGGAAGGACAAGATGATTAACCAGGACCCGTCAGCATCAGCATTGACCACCAGAGGCAGGACTGAGACCAAGAAGTCTGCCAAGGGGGCAAAAATTCTGGTGGAGGAGGTCGAGGGAGTCTCGCTCAAGATCTAGAGGAGCCAAATCCGGTGAACGGAGGAGATTGGCAAAAGACGAATGTGCCCTTTGTCATCAAACGGGACATTGGAAGAAAGATTGTCCGAACAAACAACCAGCTGCAAATGTTGCAAGGGATGATCTAGAGTCAGCAATGTTCGTTTCATCAATACCAGGCCATTCAGAGGAGTGGATACTAGATTCGGGATGTACCTACCACATATGTCCCAACAGGGAATGGTTCTTGAGTTTTCAAGATCTCGATGGAGGAGTTGTTTTGTTAGGTGGGGAGACAACCTGCAGAATACAAGGGATAGGTTCAATCCGTTTGAAGTTGCATGATGGAACTATCAGGGTGCTCATAGATGTTTGGCATATTCCAGACATGAAGAAGAATCTCATTTCACTTGAAGCCTTTGATGCAAAAGGCTACAAGATAACGATGGTGGGTGGAGTGTTGAAGGTGGTTCGAAGGGCGCAGTGGTTCAAAAAGGTAGCCGGAAGGGAAACTTGTATTTCCTAGACGATTGTGCAGTCACAGGGAGAGCGTCCGTTTCTATAGGTTCAGACGAAGACAATGCATCCAGGCTATGGCACATGCGCTTAAGGCATGTTAGGGAGAAGGCCTTACAGGGTTTGGTGAGGCAAGGCTTGTTGAAAGAAGGCAAGACAGGGAAAATTGGCTTTTGTGAGCATTGTGTACTGGGCAAATAGACTCCAGTCAAGTTTGGCACTGGAGTTCACCACACCGAGGGGATTCTGGACTATGTTCATTCAGACGTTTGGGGGCCAACCAAAAATTCGACTTTGGGAGGTGTTCATTGACGATTATTCCAGGCGAGTTTGGGTATATCTCATGAATCATAAGTATCAGGTTCTTCCAATCTTCCTTGTTTGGAAGAAAATGATGGAGACACAGACATGCAGAAAGATCAAGACGCTCAGGTCCGATAATGGTGGGGAGTACAAGTAAGATCCTTTTCCCCAAGTCTGTCAGGAGGAGGGGATAGTCTAACACTTCACAGTTGCGGGGACGCCGCGGCAAAATGGAGTAGCAGAACACATGAATCGCACTTTGGCGAAGAAAATCCGGTGCATGTTGTCAAATTCCGAGCTGAGCAAGGAGTTCTAGGGAGAGGCAATCGAATTTGCCTCACATCTTGTCAACCGTTTACCGTCAGTAGCAATTGGAGGGAAGACTCCGATGGAGTCATGGTCTGGGAAACCTGTTGCAAACTACGATTCGTTACATGTTTTTGGATGTCCTACTTACTACCATGTAACTGAATCAAAGTTGGATTTGAGAGCCAAGAAAACAATTTTCTTGGGCTTTAATCCAGGTGTGAAGGGATACAAGCTTTCGTGTCCCGAGTCAAAGAAAGTTGTTATAAGCAGGGATGTTACCTTCGATGAATCTGCTATACTAAAGAAGATTCCTTCCAAGGAGAATGTGGAGCCGAATGTTCTACAGCAGGTGGAGCATTCGAAACAAGCGACAGTTGAGTCGTCTCTTGTTCCAGTACGGTCGGATCAACCAGTCGAGAGTCCTATGGATCATTTTGTTGAACACGACATTCTCGAAGTGGAGGCTCCAACTCAGGAAGCAGCACAGCAGCCAGAGTCAATTGCAGTTAACAGACCGAGGCGGGAAATCCGGAAACCCGCTCAATATGCCGATGTGGTGGCATATGCGCTTCCAGTCACAGACGACGATATTCCTTGCACCTACAAGAAGTGCACCGGCTATCACAGGTGAAAACCCACTGTGGAATTATTGGGCCATTATCACTCCCACCGGGAGTATAATTCACCACTGATGTCTCCCACAGAACACTATGGTCTCCTACTGCTCAAGTGGATGGAGCCACACCTCCATTATCAACACTATTTGTATGTGTGCATGATCATTGTATCCTGGGAGACAATCGTCCAAGAACTCTAAGCATTGTGAGAGGGACGAATATTGTCTTGAGAAAAAAGTGATGAGAATCACATCGATTTTAAATTCATACCACACACATCCAGTATTATATCTTGGGGTGAAACAAGGTGTAGACAAGATTTTTGTTGAAGTAGAAGTAATGTTATTATTTACTAGATGCAGTAAATGAGCTATAAACATAGTAGTGTTTTTTTTCCCGGGTACATATAATATATGATATAATGTTACACACACCAAAAATAGACTGGAAAAGGTCCGATATAATGTTACACTAATTTGTCAGTGCTAGAGTGGGTCAAAGCAAGTACTCCCTCCGTCCCATAAAGTTTGGTCCCTACGAAACTACGTGCAATTTTCAAACTAAAAAATAATGTATTTATTAAAATAATTTTTGAATTTTTTTTGCACCGTATAAAAGTTCTCGATGAGATCTATCAAACAAGATCCATATTGACTTAAAAATTATTTTCGTAAGCACGTTATTTTTTAGCTTGAAAATTGCACGTAGTTTCGTAGGGACCAAACTTTATGGGACAGAGGGAGTATCAATTAGTACTGCTTTGTCCTTGTGTTAAATCTTCACCCTTACTTATGTCACATAGACACTTGTGAAAGGGATAATTTCAAATCTTTCTGGTAAATTACTTTGATATAATATCATAAGTTTGGCATACCAATTCTTTAATGACTTATTGGCAGATATTGACGAGTGTGCTTCAAATAGTGGGCTCAACAACTGCTCGGTGCATGCAAAATGCACAAATACTCCAGGAAGTTTTAGCTGTTCTTGTCATCTTTTTTACGTGGGAGATGGAACCAAGTGCATTTCACTCAAGTTACCTCTAGGTACGTCATTTCCTATTAAATAAAACCTTCTTCGGATCCAATTCTCTTGTGGCAATCATGCACAATATGGTTGCTAGTTTAACATAGCAGCTATCATAAGTATTTTGGATAGAGCTATAGCGCAATCTCGATCGTTATACAAGAATGAGTTTCCTATCACAAGAATGAGTTTTGTATCGGATAATCTCAGCCATATCTAGCAAATATAGGTGTCGAAGTTCCAAAATTCCACCATCTTCATTTATGGCCCTATAGTTAATATATTAGCCTATTTTGGTATATTGGTCGCGGTTGGGATTTAAAGCTCGATTGGGTTTGGTCACGATTGTTATTTCTTGATCTTAACAAGTAGTTGTGATGGTTATGTTTTCTATTGAGGAACTGGGTTTCATAATCAATCTGGAGAAAATATGGGCTACTCATATAGACGTTTTTGGGTAATTAAATTTTCACTGACCTCTCCTGAGCTTTCAGACAAATACAAAGACCTCACTTGAGGTTTTTTTAAATATCAGTACCCTCCTTGTTTTTCAAAGTATTGTAAAGATTTCCCCTTTTACGTATGTTAACACTTGCTGGTTGAATTAACGAATATTGATGACGCAAGGTATTTTTCACTTCTTAATTCCCATATTACCCCCTAGAACACCTTCTCCTAGTCAGCAAAATTGGTGCCCATATTTCACCCAAAACAGTGTAAGGAATTTATAAAGAAGTTATAGTTCACCAGAAGAAAAGGAATTCATTTTGCTCTGAAAAAATAAGTTCATCCTCAAAATAAGTTCCTTCTTAAAAAGTGAAACGAAGTGATGCTTTCACGATACTCCTTACTAGCATAAACCCGTGTTGAACGAGGGTCCAAGGTTCACATGTGACTAGATTTTCTAATTAGGGAGTCTAATAGCAATGTTATTCTAGTCACTAGCAAAATTACAATATAAATCACACATTAATTTAGAAAATTTACATAAGCAATTAAATTATAGTGTACTTGAATACAAATGTTTTGATTTCCGATTGAAAGTTCAAAATGTTACACTTTTTCCTTACTTTTAGCTCCGTTTACTTATCAAGAAATTGATGCCGAAAAATTGTTCTTGACAAACATTTTCTAAGTAAAGGAAAACTAAAAGGTGTTTTTTTTATACATGTGTTCATTTGCAGGTATGGGTTCTGAGGGAAAATTAATTCTAATGGGAAAGTTAGAGATGTGGATCCAAAAAATTTCTTATTAAATGAACACCCTAAAGGATAGAAAAATCAGACATTCTCATACTTTCCTTGCAACTGAACGAGACCTTCGGGGACGAGGAGGCCTTTGTGATGATTACTTCTACATATATTTGCTAGTTAAAATTTAGTATTTGTGTAGATTATGCCACGTGATGTTTCGGCTGTACCACCACAAATCCGTAGTAAGAACGATTCGTCAAGTGAACTTCGCAAATATTTCAGGTTGCAAGAAGTAAAAATAAAAATAAAATAAAATAAAATTAGAGGAAAATTTACAGTGTCAAATATCTAAAGAGCCTCGTTTAAATTAATTATCACATTGCATTAACTTTCTAAGTTTACAGTGCTAAATGGTTGTTGACTGAAGGGATCATGGTAGAGTGAGAAGGAGGAGGATAGTGAGTAATTTCGATTGAAAGAAAAAATGTTTGGTGAGGGTATTTGAGTCTTTTTATTCTCCAAAGTTTACACTGTCAAAGCCAACTTGGCAAAGTTTACACGGATAAGGGGTATCTAGTACACTAATATGTTGGAATCACAAGGATTGCATAATACTATAGCTTTTATTCGTTTTTGTAGAGATTACCTAATGACAAATCTATACCTAAACTTTCTGCAGGATTGTGCCTTGCCTTCTTATTATTACTGATTGGTGGAACTTGCCTATACTTCAGCATCAGGGGAAGAAAGTTAATCAAACTAAGGGAGAAATTCTTCCAACAAAATGGTGGTTTATTAATGCAACAAAAAATATCTTCAATTGATGGAACAAGTGCAGAGTCATCAAAAATTTTCACAGTTGAAGAGTTAAAGAAAGCCACTAACAACTACGCAGAGAACCGGATACTTGGTCGCGGTGGTTCCGGTGTGGTTTACAAGGGAATTTTACCTGACAATCGCGTAGTCGCTATCAAGAAGTCCAGAGTAATGGATGGGAACCAGGTAGAGCAATTCATCAATGAGTTGTCGATCGTAACACAAATTAACCATAGGAATGTCGTGAAACTCTTGGGGTGTTGTTTCGAATCAGAGGTTCCCGAGCTTGTTTACGAATACATACCAAATGGCACACTATTTGAACATATATATAGGCCATTATCCCGGTTAACATTGGAGAATCGATTGAGAATATCCGCAGAAGCAGCCAGTGCACTTTCCTATCTTCACTCTGATGCTTCCATTCCGATCATTCACCGAGACGTTAAATCTGCAAACATACTGCTAGACAATAATTACGTGGCAAAAGTGGCCGATTTCGGTGCTTCAAGATTAGTCCCCTTGGACCAAACTCAAGTGACTACACTAGTACAAGGGACTTTAGGTTATTTGGATCCTGGGTACTTCCAAACTAGTCAGTTAACAGAAAAAAGTGATGTCTATAGCTTCGGAGTGGTTCTAGCGGAATTATTGACCGGGAAAAAGCCAATTGATTTTGAGAGGTCTGAAGGAGAAAGGCACTTGGCGACCCACTTTATTGTGTCAATGAAGGAAAAAAGGTTGTTTCAAATTTTGGAGCCTTTAGTGGTGAGGGAAGGAACCTTGGAGCAACTCGAAGCAATTGCGGAGCTTGTGAAGAGGTGTCTTTGTTTGGAAAGTGAAAAGAGGCCTGCAATGAAGGAAGTGGTTACTGAATTAGAACGTTTGAGGAAGTATAAAAGGCAATCATGGGTTAATCAACAACGTCATGAAGAGAGCGAAGAAGCAGTAGCAGACATTTACACTGTGCCAATAAGTCCTACTAGCGGTGAAGACATGTCATATGGTTTCAACATTAGCATGACACTTCCGCTTAACACACCCCGGTAACCAGCTTTGCGGGAAACAACCATTTGGCCAACGATTTCTTCTTATTTGAAGCTTTTATGGGGGCGATAGCAATTCACATAGCATTCTCTCTCACTTTGTCACCAAAAAATTAGAACTTTCAGGGTGTTTTCTGCTCCTCTAAAAGAGAGCAACAAGATTCGGATCTTTCCTTCGTATAATGTATATTCTGTATTACAGTTACTTCAAATTTGTCTTCAGTTTCTGTGTACATTAGTTCTTTTCAAATCGATGTCAGTTCCCCAGATTTTCATTTGTGACACACTTTGTTGTTACAACTCTGCGTGCAAATGTAGCTTTCTGTTAAGTCTTATCTTTTGGAAATGCTAGACTGCTTTTCCACCATCTCCCCTAAAACCAATTGGTATTGGGAAGGGGACTTCAATTAAGTCTTTTATTGCATTCGACATCACACATGTAAGTCTGTTTTTAGAGCGATCGTAGGGAGTGACATTGTGTAATCAAATCCAGGCACTCAGGGACCCGGGCCTAACATTCCTCTCTCACGATGATGTTGCTGCGACTCGAACCCACGACCTCCTAGCTCTAATACCACTTGTCGGATCGCTTTTCCACTCTCTCTCCTAGAACCAATTGGTGTTGGGAAGGGGGCTTAATTAAGTCTTTTATGGCATTCGATGTCGCACCTGCAAGTCTGTTTTTAGAGCGGTCGTAGGAAGTGACATTGTATAACCAAATCCATAGGGGCACTCTTGGTCGGGGTCCAACAGAAAATTTGAAAGAAAACTGACTACTTGGGTTAGGAATTCAGGAATATAAATCTGTCCCGCACTCTAGTATCCTTTACTTCTTAGTCTCACCCAAACTAGTAATAAGTTATGTCTTCATCCTCACATTTAGAAAGCAAAACCCAACGGTACCCTTCTGTAATTAAATATTCTTTTAATTTTCAAATGAGTTTTTATTGGTGGGATCGATGCCCGTTCCGGAACCCTGGCTTAAGCCTCATAAAGACGCGTTAAGCCAATGTGCTCCATAATAAAAACACACTCTCTTAAGTCAGCTTATTCCTGACTTTAACTTGTGTGGGAAGATAATTTGGATATCAAACGTCCAGGGTACCCATGAGAATTATTAGGGCTTACGAGCTCCATCTGGTGGGTAATTGCACGACTTGGGCGAAACTATTTGTTATCGTCTGAGGAAAGTACAGCTATTATACTAGTATTAGTGGGTTGCACTTGATTTCCGATGATAATATTGTGGTGATGTGTAATAAGGTTTTGACGTGAAAATAGCTAGTATATGTACCTAATTTTATTTTTTATTATACTTAATATTCGCTACACTCGCATGCATACCATGCTGTTAACGAGCAATTACAATGGGAATTGTATTGTTTGGTTGCCTTTTACATTGAATAAGGGCAATATTGTCATAATTATTCTTGAGTAGTCCTAATGCCAAAACTGTTTTTGTTAATGCCAAAATATAATAACGTAAGTGCGTAAAAAAACTTATGCCATTTGAAAGGTACAAGACTCTTATGCACTACAGTTTTGACATTATCATTTTCTTTTTCTTAAATCAAATTAGTGGAACAAGCTACCTTAACCTTGCTGACTTAAGCGTGGTAAAACTATTTTCGCTTAAGTCAGTAATTACGGAATGGATTAAATGCACCGAAGTGCATCTCACATCATGCCCTCACTCTCTTTCTCATCTCTCCCTCCCCTATCTCTTACCGCGGCACCACCTCCGCTCCTCCCAGCATCTCACTTACTCCAAGGCTGTTCCTTCTAGCTTCTCACCTGCTCCATTGCCTCTTTTCCATTTAATCGTTTTGAATCCTCACCACTCACCAGGAGCAGAAACCGATGTTCTCGATAAAGGACGTCTATTGTGGTAAATCTGTGCAAGGAATATCGAGACAGAGACTGTATTCCGGGTCATTTTATCTTGGAGACGGCATGACTAACACTGCCTGCACAATAACGGCAGAGTCGCAAAACGTCTTAAAGAAAGCAATCTAATCCGCGACCCAACCCAAAACAGCAGTCAATTTCTTCCAGTATTTTTATTTGTTTACAGATCTTGAGGTAAAACATTCCATACTCTCTATAGTTTTTCCGACAGTATCTATCCAAGATGTAACGAATAAAAAAGGTCTTGGAATAGAGTCCAACAAAACAGTAGTTCTTTAATTTATTCTCTCTTGAATTTCGTTGATTTTCATAAAATTCCGGCAACAATGCTGTGTGTTCAAAGGCATTAGTTTAGATCATGGGATAGTTGTAAATTGGAGATTCTATTTGATGCTAGGTCACATAATCGTTCTAAGCTCTCTACGCTCCATCTTTCAACCTTTACAATATGTATGTGTGGTCACAAATTTTAGTACCTATGAGATGTTTACGGAAGGCGCTTTAACGTTCTTGCACCCTCATAATTGTTTGACTTAGATTAGATGAGGTGTAGCCCTCCCTCTTGTAGGAGTGAGCACATGGATCCTATGTATTGGTTGACATGCTACGTGGCCATTTGCAAGATCTCGGATGCCGAAAAAATTACTCACCCCTTCAAATGGCACATGGATTGGAGAAAAATAGGTGAGAGCCAAAATTGAATCACAGGAGCTATTAGATGTTGGCTAGCCCTCCCTGTAACACGAATGGACACTTAGACTCCTCTATATTGGTTGAGCACACCAAAAGACCATACTCTAAATCCTCAGATGCCGCAAAATTACTCAACCCATCAAACGGGACATGGATTGGAGGAAGGTAGGGGGAGCAAAAGGTAATTTTGTTTTTAGTCCCTATCTGACTCACATTCTTTTGAGGGTTTTTACATTTTTAACTGGGCCTTCAACTAGGGAATTTAATGGAATCTGACCAAAAAATATCCCAAGTTCATAACCTAATTCGTTTTTCGGTGGTTCGGTAAATAACCTGATTCATTTTTTGCTATATGAAGGCAATGTTCATACATAATACGAGAATACGATAACCCTCCTACGTTGTCACATAACAGAAGCAAAACAACAGAGAACACAATTAATCTAGAATAGGACCCTAAAGTTTCATATTACAATCCATATTATTAGCTAATACATACGCGCTAATTAAACTCCTCTGAAGACTAGCTTGATAATTGCGACTCCCAGTTGATTCATAAGAAACCTGCAATCAAACAAGGATAATGAGATTCTTCTATCTTTCCAAGGATTAGTTAACAATGTGAACGTACCCATCAACATTATCCTACTGGTTTGAGGAACAAAGGACAAAAACAGTAAGAAAAAACCCTGCCCGTTCCATAATGTGGAGTATTTGAAATTTTTTTCCTTACATGGGAAAACAAATTGTTAAGACACTTTTAAGGTAATGAAAGTAACACAATGAAAAGCAAGGATCTGGAGGAGAGATAGCGAGACTCACTATTCAGTGGCCCAAAAGTGCATTTGCTTTTGTTGGGATTGATTGAATCAAGTTTAGCTTCTTTGTCACTCTACGCAATGAGAATCAGAAGGCATTAAGGAGAATGGGGTTTCACAATTATTCTATCTAATGGCTAACAAGATTCTTGAAACAAATCCACCAGGGGCAACTTGGCAAGACAAAGTCATACCAAGGTTTTAAATAGCGCGCGATTTTGTGATGCGTAACGGTAACGGTTTGAGTGAAACAGTTTCGGTAGTGCTAAACGTTATGTAACGGAAATTGGGTGTGGCGGTTGTGAATTTTTAAAAATCATTCTTTGGCAAAAAATAATTTTAAATTGCTTAAATAACCTGTAAAGTTTGAGTATCGGCTGTGAACCAGTCCATGAATCAGATACGGACCAATATGTAACAGGAACCGGTTGATACGCTTGAGATTTACTCTCGCCAGTATACCGGGGTGTAACAGTATCGAAAAGCCAAATAAGGGGTGTGTATTGTAGCCATTTCCGGGAAATGTGTATTTTTGCGGACGTCTAAAAATGTACTTTCACATATCATTTTTAAATTTTTTTTGCACCAAATTAAAGTACTCAATGAGCACTTTAATTTGGTATAAAACAAATTATAAAGTTATATAGAGAAATATGTTTTTTAGGTGTTTGAAATTGCACGTATTTCCATATGAATCACTTAAAAAGAGTCGGAGGGAGTATGTAACGGCCAATATTTAAAACTATGAGTTAGGCTACAATGGAAAACTGCTAGACTCTACACTATTTGTCCCTACAACTTAAAGTTTGTGACACACGCCACGATGCATGTGCAATTCTGATCACTTGAAAAACAGGTAGACTGCATGTGGTTATGTGTTTCAGAAACATATTTTTGGGGTCAAATTTCTCAAAAGCCTGATCGGTTCGGTTTTGTATTTCATAAAACACAAAAGCTTTGGGGTAAAAATTCTCAAAACCCAAAATAGAGAATCCTTAGCAAACAAAACAAAGAAAAATAAAGAAGACTCACTAAAATTGCAGCATACCCATATTCTCAACTATTAGAATTAGTTCCATCACCGGAACTTTAAATAGGTTTTCAAGATCAAAACTTCACTATCCTCCACCTTTCGTTCTTTACTTGTAGTTCTTCGAATCATAACCATGTGTTTTCCTTGTTAAGAATGTGCGAACAGGAGTTGGACAATGGGGTTTGAGGGAAGGATAATACTCTGAGATTTGGTAACTGAACCAATTAAGCAAAATGTGGGATTTTGACTTGTTTACCCATTGCGGTTATTGAGAATAGAAGGCAAGCAAGTGGTAAAAACAATTTTAGAATGGGTAATTTAAACACAAGAAAGAATTAACAATGTGCAATATAGAGAATGCTACGTGTTGAAAAAAACTTGACTTTTGTCAATTTTAATTAATTATTTTGGTGGGTCCCACACGTCCACGTGGATGGACCCACATACCGTTGTGTACGTCTTGGTTAAGAGAATAAGACCAAACACTCGGTTGGCCAAAATCAAGTCAAGGTGAATGAGAAATTGACCTTTAAAAGTGCCTACATAAACTTGGTAGAAGGGGAAATTCTTGTCCCACATTGGATGTGGAGAACAAGTTGATTGGGTATATTTACCCTTAGTTTGACTTAAAGGGTTGGACCCTTAGGGTCATGGAAGTTTTTTAGGGTCATGGAAGTTTTATAGGGAGACAAGACATGGACAAAGTGGGCATTAAACCCCGCGCGCGCGCCGCCGCCGACCGGAGCGGGCTGGGTCATTATATCAAATTGGGCTTGGCCCAAGAGGTTCTTATCTTTTTACTGGAAATTTATTTCTGGTTTGGGCCGGGTCAAATCCGGTTCATAATTTATTAATTCAGTCTCTTCCTTACCTTCCGAAACAGTACATTTTTTCCCTTTCCCGTTGTCACTGTTCGTGAACCGTGAAACAGTACCAATCGTGGCTGTTGAGTTCTGAACGGTCACACATTTCCATTTTCGTGCCTCTCCGATCGGGTGTCTATTTACTTATAAATAGAACCCTCCTCTTCTCATTTCATTCACGTTTTCTTGCACACAATCTGCATCATTCCGCATAAAACATCTGAGAGTTGCTGCGTAGTTTTCTGGTTCGTCTACTGTACAAATTGGAGTGCTACATCCGTGCAGTGTAACCCGGGTAGTCCTGGGAAACAGACGTCTACGTAGTCCATCAGCACCGTAGTGGAGGACGAATCTGTTTTAAGGACAGAGTATCTAAATACTTGCCCCGGTTCGATTCGAGTTGTCTACTACCAAATTCCGGTGTACTGAGTTTGGTCCAGTAAGTTTCTGTTCATTTATTTATTTCTGTATTTGTTGTTTTTTCAGATTTTTCGTAACCGAGTTCTAACAATCTTAAAACAGATTCCTCTTTTTCTAAATTCGGTTTGTAATCTGGAAATTTCTTGGTCCAGTTCTGTACAAAAACAAAACAAAACTCAGTTTCCGTTCTGGAAAATTTACTCATTACGTAGACAGTTTGTGGTCTGGAATATTTTCGTGGGTACAGTCTGTGGTTCAAACCTTTGACTTCGGTACTGTATTTCACAAACAACTTGATTTCCTTTGTTTATTATTTTGTTGTTTGTTCTCTTGATTATCAATCCGTAAAGTTGGGGTTTGTATTGTTAAAAAGTAAATTCCCTTGTTGTCAGTATACAAAGTTTGACTTTCATATTTGGTTTCTTGATCTTCATAGTTTGGCATTTTGTCTAGCCAACCAGTTTATGTCCGTCTGTTCTATTTCTGATTCTACTACATCTGGTTTATTAAGTTTGAGAACTATTTGTTTTATTCGGTTTTTCAGATCAGTAGGTGTTGTGTTAAACTAAAACCTTTTGGGAACTTGCTTTTTAAGTTTTTTTTTTTGTTTGTTATTCGGCAAAGGTTATTGTCGGTTATTCACACAAGATATTAGTGTGTCTTTATTAATAACAGATAAATAAATAAAAAAGTGTGTACTACTTTTGTTTCGGTTAAAATTAAAGTTGTTATTTATTGTTATCGATCTTCTGTTTTGTGTAACAGAAATGAAAGCCGAAAACTTAAATGAAAATGTTCCTCCTACTAACCCTCCTCTTGTGGTTCCAACTGTTGTACCTCTGGGTCCGGCTGCGCTGCCGGTGAACCATTCCGAGAAACCGGAAAAGTTCAATGGTACGGAGTTTAAGAGATGGAAAATGAAGATGATGTTTTATCTCACGACACTCCGTTTGTTGAGGTTTTTGTCTGAAAATGCCCCCACTTTGGCAGAAGATGAGACAGATGTTCAAGTTTGGATTGCATATGATGACTGGAAGAATTCTGACTATCTCTGCCGTAATTACATTCTCAACGGACTGGACAACGCGTTATATAATGTGTACTGTACGACCCAAACTGCGAAGGAACTTTGGCTTACATTGGAGAAGAAATATGTATCTAAAGATGCCGGGTTGAAAAAGTTTGTTGTGGGGAGGTTCTTGGACTACAAAATGGTTGACACAAAGTCTGTGATGGCTCAAACGCAAGAACTCCAGGTGCTGCTTCATGAGATTCTTGCCGAGGGAATGATTTTGAGTGAGTCTTTCCAAGTGGCTGCGATCATTTGGAAGTTGCCGCCTCTTTGGAAAGATTTCAAAAAGAAGATGAAGCATAAGCGTAAAGAGATGAATATGGAAGATCTTATTACGCATCTGCGAATGGAAGAAAACACTATGAATATGGACAAAAAGGTTGCTAATCAGTATGCTGCAAAAGCTAATATGGTTGAACAAGAGCACAAACCAGGCAAATGTAAGAATGGCAATAAGAGGAAGTATCAGGCAAAAGGTAAGACCGATGGCAAGAACAAATTTACTTGCAAGTGCTTTATCTATGACAAACAGGGGCATCGGGCTGCTGAATGTCGTAGAAAAAAACAAGCACAAGCCAATGTGGCTGAAATGGAGATTTTGTCCAACGGTGTTGGAGAGATGAATCTCTCTGCTATGGTATCTAAAGTCAATCTGGTGGGTTCCAATCCCAAGGAGTGGTTTGTGGACACTGGCGCAACTCGCCATGTGTGTGCAGACAAGAAGATGTTCACCACCTATAAACCAGTGGATTCTGGCAAACATCTCTTCATGGGAAACTCCTCGACCTCTAAAGTTGAAGGAGTTGGAACGGTGGTTCTCAAAATGACTTCAAGAAAAGAGGTGACTCTTATGGAGGTGATGCATGTGCCAGAAATTCGCAAGAATTTGATTTCTGGTTCGCTTTTGGTGAAACATGGCTTTTGCTTGGTTTTTCAGGCAGATAAGGTTGTGCTGAGGAAGAAAGGAGTGTATGTGGGTAGGGGTTACATGGTGAATGGCATGTTCAAAATGAATGTACTGACTAAGGTTCCGGCCTCTCCGGGTGTGACACAGGTTCCGGCCTCTCCGGTTATCAATGAAATGAACACAACTTCTGATTATATGCTTGAGTTTTCTAAATTATGGCATGGTAGATTAGGACATGTTAATTATGGTTCATTAAAACGTTTGATAGATACAGATTGCATACCAAAATTTAGTATTAAATCTGGTCATAAATGTGAAGTTTGTGTTGAGGCGAAAATGACAAGGAATTCATTTCAAAATGTAGAAAGAAGTTCGGAACCACTTGGATTGATTCATACAGACCTATGTGACTTAAAGTCTGTTGAAACTATTGGTGGAAATAAATACTTTATTACTTTTATTGACGATTGCACTAAATACTGTTATGTATACTTGCTTAAAACCAAAAGTGAAGCCATAGAATCATTTATCCACTACAAGGCTGAAGTAAAAAATCAACTTGGCAAAAAGATCAAAATGATTAGAAGTGATCGAGGTGGTGAATACGAAGCACCATTTGGTGAATTTTGTGTCGAACATGGTATTATTCACCAAACGACTGGTCCTTATACACCACAACAAAACGGAGTTGCTGAATGAAAGAACAGAACTCTAAAAGAAATGATGAATGCCATGTTGGTAAGTTCAGGATTACCACAGTATTTGTGGGGAGATGCAATTCTCTCTGCTAACTATATCCTGAACAAAATCCCACACAAGAAAACAAAGATTTCTCCTTATGAGTTGTGGAAAGGTATCAAGCCTTCCTACAAATACTTGAAAATGTGGGGGTGTTTGGCGAAGGTGGCGGTTCCCGGTCCTAAAAAGATTAAGATAGGACCTAGAACTGTTGATTGTGTTTTCATTGGTTATGCTTATAATAGTAGTGCATATCATTTCCTTGTCTATGAGTCAGAAATTCCTGATATCCATCCGAATACGTTTATGGAATCCAGGAATGCAAAATTTTTTGAACATGTGTTCCCTTTTAAGGACAATAGAGTTCCTAGGCCAGTTGTAGAAAACTGAGCCTATACAGGATTCTGATGATATGAATATTGATTCAGTTCCTGAAGAGAACGATGATGATGTTGATGGTCCTCGTCGCAGTAAAAGGGCTAGAACATCAAAGTCCTTTGGACCCGATTTTCTTACATATGTGTTAGAAGCTGAACCTCAAACTTACAGAGAGGCAATGTCATCATCAGAGGCTCCATTATGGGAAGAAGCCATAAATAGTGAAATAGAATCCATACTGCAAGATCATACTTGGGAACTTACGGATCTCCCTCGAGGCTGTAAACCTCTTGGATACAAATGGATATTCAAACGAAAGATGAAAGCAGATGGATCTATTGACAAGTACAAAGCGAGACTTGTAGTTAAAGGTTATAGACAAATGGAAGGTCTTGACTACTTTGACACTTATTCTCCTGTTACGAAGATAACATCTATAAAAATGTTAATTGCCTTTGCGGCGTTAAACAATCTTGAGATTCATCAAATGGATGTAAAAACTGCTTTCCTAAATGGTGATCTAGATGAGGAGATATATATGGAACAACCTGAAGGGTTTAAGGTTCCAGGACAAGAGGGAAAAGTGTGCAAGCTTGTCAAATCATTATATGGTTTGAAATAGGCTCCAAAACAGTGGCATGAGAAATTTGACAATGTCATGATTTCAAATGGATTCCGAATCAATGAATGTGACAAATGTGTGTATGTCAAATACAGCGGCAATAATTATGTCATTGTGTGTCTATATGTAGATGATATGCTCATTCTTGGTAGCAATACTGAAATGATAAAATCTACAAAGAACATGTTGAACTCCAAGTTTGACATGAAGGATATGGGTTTGGCTGACGTCATATTAGGAGTCAAGATAATCAAAAGTCCTGAGGGATATATCTTGTCTCAAAAACATTATATAGAGAAGATGTTAGAAAAGTTTAACAAAGAAGACATCAAGACAGCCAAAACACCAGTAGACTTAACATTACATCTATACAAGTATACTGGTCAGGGTGTTAACCAATTGGGATACGCGCAAATTATAGGTAGTCTAATGTACTTGATGAATTGTACAAGGCCGGACATAGCCTACTCTGTTAGCAAACTAAGTAGGTATACGAGTAATCCTGGGAAGGATCAGTGGACGGCTATAATCACGATGCTTAGATATCTAAGGCATACCATTGATTATGGACTACACTATACTCGTCATCCAACAGTGCTAGAAGGATACAGTGATGCTATCTGGATATCTAACTCTAATGATTCAAAATCCACAAGTGGATATGTATTTACATTAGCTGGTGGAGCCGTGTCTTGGAAATCCACTAAGCAAACGTGCATTGCACGGTCCATGATGGAATCTGAGTTTATAGCTTTAGATAAAGCTGGTGAGGAAGCTGAGTGGCTTCGCCATTTCTTAGAAGATATTCCGACTTGGTCTAAACCAGTGCCGCCAATCTGCATACATTGTGATAGTCAATCTGCAATTGGCAGAGCACATAATCATATTTACAACGGGAAGTCTCGACATATACGTCGACGACATAACACAGTTCAACAACTACTCTCCCATGGAATTATTGTACTTGATTATGTAAAATCGCAAGATAATATCGCAGATCCGCTAACCAAAGGGTTAACTAGAGAGTTAGTTGTTAGATCATTGAGGGGAATGGGGCTGAAGCCCATAACTTAAAAGCCTCTATAACGGCAACCCAACCTAGCTAACTGGAGATCCCAAGATCTAGGTTCAACAGGACAACCGAGTTATATGAGACTTAGGAGAATCACTGTGGAGACTCTGTCTCTACCCATTCCTATGATGTAACAGTGATGCCTGTGGCGTACAAGGTTAGGCAATGCTTTAATGATTCTTAAACGTTGGTAATCCAAGTAGGGTATAGCAGGATACTCTTATTAAGAATCACCTATGTGAATGTTGAAGGGGCCACTTCTATGAGAATGTCGAGAGCCGAATTCTCTACAAACAATCATGAAGACCAGGAGTGTCTCAGGGCCGTAATGAGCACAACCATAAGAACCAAACTGCGTTTGGAAAGATTCTGTGTGTTTGCTATTGTCTTGGCTTACACCAACGGCTGAACAGTTCAAGACATCGCGTTAACTGGTTAGCTAGTAAGTCCGATAGTTATTCACAAGGTGAGGTTCAAATCCAAAAGCTACCTAACCCCATGCAGGAGATTTCCTATTGTAACTCTCAGTAATTTGCATCTGCATAGCACTGTTTATCCTGCCAATTTCATTCATGTCGGGGATTGTGTTTGTACCATAATTTTTAATTTTTAACACGTGGCAATAATTTTGGCCAAAAAGATTTTTAATTTGAATTCGGATTTATCCCTAAGCCGAATTCCCTACAATTTAGGAGATAATGCTTCTTTTTGAAAATGATAAGGTGGTTACATAAATTGTAGGAAGCAAAGTGTATCCTATGATTTTTTCCAAGAGGCCAAAATTAACATGTGATAATTAGATATAATCACAAATAGTTAATTTCGGCCATATGGGACATTTGTAAGCACAATATCTCCTAGGAGATCCATCCAAATTGCTAGAAGATATCAGGATATCTTCTGCCAAATCTGATGATATCTTCTGGAACGGAAATCTTCTGCCATGTTGTGGACGGTCGGATCCACGCGACTCGGGAAAACAGAAAATGTGAGTCGCCACCCGGGATTTATTTGGAAAATGATTTTGGTACCCGAGAAACCGTTGAAAATAATTAATGACTCTCGTGCCGTTTTTTTTTTTTTTTTAAAAAAAGAAGTTTGATCTGCGAAAAGATTCTTGGATCCGGAAGCCAGGTTACGAACGGAGAATGTTTTGTTGAAAAGCACCCCACTCGCCCGGGAAATTCCCGGTCTCTACTAAATTTTTGTGGGATTTTAGAAAGTATTTTATTGGAAACTTTGATGATTAAGCAAATGAATAATGAGAAATAAAGACAAATAAAACCATAACAGAAATAAAATTAAACAAAGGGACTAAATAATAATAACAGAAAAATAAAGGGAGGAAGGTGTAATAAGTTAAGAAAATGGCAGAGAAACCAGAGAAACAGGGTACGAACGGGGGACAATTTTTGTATTGCCATGGTTAGCCGTACGGCTTACTCATGTTGGCCGTACGGTTCGCTTGAGTAAGCCGCACGGTTCACATTTAGGCAAAATTTTCAAAAAAAATTTTTTTGCACAGTAGCTTGTTTTTGCTTATAAAACTTGATTTTTGTGAAAAGCTTGATCTCCCGAGCCTAGAGATGACTATTGGAGTCACTCTCGACCCGGGAATCCCCTCGGAGAACCAAGGTTTCGAACCCAGTTTAAGAAATATGATTGGTACCTTTGCGAAAAACTTCGAACAACTCGAGAATTTCAGGAATTCTTGGACGTAAGCTCCAGGGGTTACTGGGAATGAGAGCAGAGGAGTGAGCTGTAGTTTCAGACGGAAGTTTTGGAAGGGGTTTTTGAACGAGGTTTTTGGACGGAAAAAGTGACCGGAGAAATTTTGACGGCGTATCGGGGTGGTACAGAAATTGCTGGATGATGCTCTGAAAATGGGAGAGGATGGCGGTAATTTATAGGCGAAAAAACGGAATAAAATCGACATAAAATCCTTCCGAAATGATGAGATGCTTCTGCATTAAATTTTTCGAATATTTTCTGACACATAGCCGTACGGTTTAGAAGATTAGCCGTGCGGCTTAAAGGAGTGAACCGTACGGCTGGGTTATGGGTGAATGAACCTTACGGTTGGTTCAGTGAACCGCACAGCTAGATTTTTTTTTTTTTTTGTCCAAAAATTCTGAAGTCTGGATTTGTTGTTCCATGGTACTGCTGAGTATCTTTTTCGTCATTGGGGATACATAGGGATTAAAAATTGGGGTGTCTACACATGTCAGCACTATATCTTCTAGTACGAATATCTTCTGCCACGTGGCGAATTGTGAGTGCATCAGACATTCTTTCAAATGCATGAAGCTTAAATCAAGGAAAGTGGGTAGTTATTGCCACGTGGGATAAAAGCCTCCAAGAAGTTAGTTACCACTTTTTGTGGAAAGTGGTCAGTAAACTAATTCCTATTTCTAAGGAGATAATGGCTGTGGAAAGTGGCCCTATTCATTTGCACATGTGGTGGTAGTTATGGAAGTAGTGGGACACTTGGCGGCCTAGGAGTTAATTTCAGGAGCTAATAAAAAGGGATGACCAAGTCAAAGGGACACTTGGCAGCTCTAGAGAAGATTTCTGAAGAAAGTGGGCAGAAGATGTGCTTAATGGGTCCGAAAATCTTCTGAACCATTCATAGGCAAATGATGCCTATAAATACAAGTCATTGTGCAACATCGCAAAGGTTCCAATACCAACAACGCTCACAGCAGCAAAGTAAATTTAGTATTATCTCTTAACTCTCGCAGTTAGTCGATCGATCCCCTGTTCTTCTTCTTCTATCTCCTATCTATGTCTATCTCCTACCTCTCCCCCTCTCTTTCTTCTTCTCCCTCCTTCTCTCTCTCTTCTATGTAACTTTCTTCAGTTGTGGAAGTCCTTGTTCAAGGCCCACGAACCGTTGTAACTTTAGTCTCTCTTGTATGCAAGTTTCGCATTCGCTTGAAAGAAGTCGATAATTTTAGGTGCTTTTCTCTATTTCTCTTGGAGATCTGTATCTCCTGGCACGCCCGCGCATCTTCTACACCACCCGGTGTTGACCACCCCCGTTCTCCTGTCCCTGGAGGAATTGTTGGCAACATTTTTTGGCACGCCCGGTGGGACACATAAAACAGTTGAAGATCATTCCACATGGCGGGAAAAGACAAGAAAGGAGGAGCTAAAGGCATGGGAACTGGTGAGCCTTCGCCTAAAGAAGACTTCTCCTGGAGGAGGAGGCGTTGCATAGATCAAATTGCTTCAGCCTCTCAAGAAGATCTCCAGGAGGTGGCTGTTGGAATGCGGGATATCTTCCTCAAATCTATCGCCAATTTGTCATTAGGGCCGACTAATTCCATTGTCGGCCCGCTTCAGGAGATCACATAGACTTCCACAAAGTTTGACGAAGGCCATCAAAGATATGATGGCCCTAATCGGAGAGAATATGATATCTCTTGGCCCTTCATGAGGTTCAACCGCCGATTCGTCAAACATGCTAGCCGTTTCTAGTTCAGCCCTTAGGAGATTTTCTCCTTAGGGGCATCAACTTAATTCGGCAAGAATTTTGCTCCGGATTAGGCCGAGCGAGATAAAGGAGAGAAATGGTCCTCACCAAAGATCTTCTGTCCCTTATAACGGTCATTTTCCAGGAGCATGAAGAGATCCAATTTGTTTTTCAACAATACCTTCTTTTGGAGGCTAATGAATATCAGGAGAATTCGTCAAAGGCCATCAAGGAGATGCTGGCCATGCTTAGACAAGATCTCCTGGACCTCTATTGAACTGTGGGTTCTATTGTTGGGTCGCTTAGGTTCAGACCATAGGAGATTTCAGATGCATCTTGACTGAAGAATATCTCCTAAGGAGCAGTAGCCTAAGCCGGCAGAAGTTTTTGCTTTGGAATAAGCCGAAAGAGGTGAAAGAAGGCGCTGGTCCCGACCAAAGACCTTCTCCTCCTCGCAACGGTCAACCTTATGGAGCATAGAGCAATTCGGATCTTTCTTTCAACAATCTCCTGAAGGAGATAAGAGTCAACAAATAGTTTGGCAAAGGTCGTCAAGGAGATGAGGGCCTTCTTCAGTGATAAAGTAACCTCTACATTTGCTGGTGTCGCAGAAGATATCAACACATCAGCCAAGTTCTCCTACCATGAATGCAGAAGATAATTCGGCCCTTGTGGCCGAGGGGGGCAATTCACCTCTTGATGATGTCATCCAGTTAGAAGATTTGGAAGCTCCACCAGCAAAGTTATGTGATCTGACAAAAGATATTCAAGATCTTTTGGCAAAAGTAAATTTGGGCTCATCAGAAGATAAATCAAAGCCCATTTATGAATCTGGAGAAATACCAAACCTCCCTTTTCAATTATCCTTAAGGAGAAACGGGGGCCATAAAGGAGATTTTTTGTCCCAATGTTGTCGCTCAAACAGCCTATGGGCCGTAATTTTCGGCAACAACCACTAAGTCGTCTTCTCGACAAGGGGATCAGAAGATGTCAAAGATTTGTATAACCTGATTCTCAAGAGGACAAAGAAGAGCTGAATGAGTTTCTTCAAATGCCAAAACCATTCAGCTTTAAGCCAAGACTATTTCCAGGAGATATTGTCTCACTATTAGAGGAAAATCAGAAGGGACGGTTTGCAACACCATTTTAAGCCTTCCAAAGGAGTTTTCAAGTTTCTCTTGTCAACAACACAACTTTGAGAGGCACGAGAATTTGCAAATTGAAATTCCTCTTCACCTTAGGCCGAATAAGTTCAAGAGCCAACAAAAATGGCAGGAGATCTTGTAACGGCCATGACTAAGGTTTCAGGAGATAACAGAGCCCTTTATTTGCTTCACCTTCTGTTGAGCAAAGGGGGCTAGGGTAATTCATTTCTCCTACATATTTACCTCTTTTGGGAGGACTCTGACGCCATCTCCTTAGGAGATAGGAGGTTTGCTGAGATGTGGAGGCTATTTACATCAGGAGAAGTTTCCCTTATAAGAAGACTCAAAGTTACACCAAACTTGTGCAATGAATACCCAAGAAGAATGCTAGACTTAAAGAATTGTGGTCAAGAAACAAAGAGAAGATTTTCTCCAGCCAACACACATGGCAGGAGAAAGAGGTCTTCAGTATTCACACACATTCGGCTTGCCATGGCCGAAGTGTAGAGAAAATTGGAGAACCTGACGATCGAAACACCTCCTACTTCTTGCCAATAATTCAAAGTCAAGCATTCAAAACTCCTATAGCCAAAGAATGCTTTGTCAAATCCCTAGAAAAGGAAGCTTCAAGGGACTAGACAAGGAATGAGATTGGCTAAGGAAGGATAAAGTCAAGGAAAATCAGAAACTTCCTCACCTGCTTAAGGAGAAATCAAGGCTGAAGTACCGGTCTGTCTAGGAGAAATCTGAATCTCTACCCCTTAAGGTATCATGCAAAGACCTCTTATAAGCCCAAAGTTCTTCAAGTATAAACTTTATACAATGGGGGGCAAAGAGGTCAAGGGGGCAAGGCCAAAATGTTGAACGATGCCACGTTTTTCCCCATCATTATTTATATAACATATTTTAAACTCCATTTTATGTCAAAAATAGAGTTTAAGGGGGGCAATGTTTGTACCATAATTTTTAATTTTTAACACGTGGCAATAATTTTGGCCAAAAAGAATTTTAATTTGAATTCGGATTTATCCCAAAGCCGAATTCCCTACAATTTCGGAGATAATGCATCTTTTTGAAAATGATAAGGTGGTTACCTAAATTGTAGGAAGCAAAGTGTATCCTATGATTTTTTCCAACAGGCCAAAATTAACATGTGATAATTAGATATAATCACAAATAGTTAATTTCGGCCATATGGAACATTTGTAAGCACAATATCTCCTAGGAGATCCATCCAAATTGCTAGAAGATATCATGGATATCTTCTGCCAAATCTGATGATATCTTCTGCAACGGAAATCTTCTGCCATGTCAGCACTATATCTTCTAGTACGAATATCTTCTGCCACGTGGCGAATTGTGAGTGCATCAGACATTCTTTCAAATGCATGAAGCTTAAATCAAGGAAAGTGGGTAGTTATTGCCACGTGGGATAAAAGCCTCCAAGAAGTTAGTTACCACTTTTTGTGGAAAGTGGTCAGTAAACTAATTCCTATTTCTAAGGAGATAATGGCTGTGGAAAGTGGCCCTATTCATTTGCACATGTGGTGGTAGTTATGGAAGTAGTGGGACACTTGGCGGCCTAGGAGTTAATTTCAGGAGCTAACAAAAAGGGATGACCAAGTCAAAGGGACACTTGGCAGCTCTAGAGAAGATTTCTGAAGAAAGTGGGCAGAAGATGTGCTTAATGGGTCCGAAAATCTTCTGAACCATTCATAGGCAAATGATGCCTATAAATACAAGTCATTGTGCAACATCGCAAAGGTTCCAATACCAACAACGCTCACAGCAGCAAAGTAAATTTAGTATTATCTCTTAACTCTCGCAGTTAGTCGATCGATCCCCTATTCTTCTTCTTCTATCTCCTATCTATGTCTATCTCCTACCTCTCCCCCTCTCTTTCTTCTTCTCCCTCCTTCTCTCTCTCTTCTATGTAACTTTCTTCAGTTGTGGAAGTCCTTGTTCAAGGCCCACGAACTGTTGTAACTTTAGTCTCTCTTGTATGCAATTTCGCATTCGCTTGAAAGAAGTCGATAATTTTAGGCACTTTTCTCTATTTCTCTTGGAGATCTGTATCTCCTGGCACGCCCGCGCATCTTCTACACCACCCGGTGTTGACCACCCCCGTTCTCCTGTCCCTGGAGGAATTGTTGGCAACAGATTGTTGGAAAAAACTTGATTTTTGTCAATTTTAATTAATTATTTTGGTGGGTCCCACACGTCCACGTGGATGGACCCACATACCGTTGTGTACGTCTTGGTTAGGAGAATAAGACCAAACACTCGGTTGGCCAAAATCAAGTCAAGGTGAATGAGAAATTGACCTTTAAAAGTGCCTACATGAACTTGGTAGAAGGGGGAAATTCTTGTCCCACATTGGGTGTGGAGAACAAGTTGATTGGGTATATTTACCCTTAGTTTGACTTAAAGGGTTGGGCCCTTAGGGTCATGGAAGTTTTATAGGGGGAGAAGACATGGACAAAGTGGGCATTAAACCCCACGCGCGCGCGCCGCCGCTGACCGGACCGGGCTGGGTCATTATATAAAATTGGGCTTGGCCCAAGAGGTTCTTATCTTTTTACTGGAAATTTATTTCCGGTTTGGGCCGGGTCAAATCCGGTTCATAATTTATTAATTCAGTCTCTTCCTTTCCTTCCAAAACAATACATTTTTTCCCTTTCCCATTGTCACTGTTCGTGAACCATTGTCACTGTTCGTGAACCATGAAACAGTACCAATCGTGACTGTTGAGTTCCGAACGGTCACACCTTTCCATTTTCGTGCCTCTCCGATCGAGTGTCTATTTACTTATAAATAGAACCCTCCTCTTCTCATTTCATTCACGTTTTCTTGCATACAATCTGCACCATTCCGCATAAAACATCTGAGAGTTGCTGCGTAGTTTTCTGGTTCACCTACTGTACAGATTGGAGTGCTACATCCGTGCAATGTAAACCGGGTAGTCCTGGGAAACAGACGTCTGCGTAGTCCATCAGCACCGTAGTGGAGGACAAATCTGTTTTAAGGACAGAGTATCTAAATACTTGCCCTGGTTCGATTCGAGTCGTCTATTACCAAATTCCGGTGTACTCAGTTTGGTCCAGTAAGTTTTTGTTCATTTATTTATTTCTGTTATTTGTTGTTTTTCCAAATTTTCCGTAACCGAGTTCTAACATGAAGATCAAGTTTCATGACTGTTCCTGCAATTGGTTAGAGACACAAAGAAGACAAGCAAAGAACAAGGGAAAAAAAATCTAGACCAGTTAAACACAGCAACTATGAAGCAAAACAATCAAGTTATTTCCTTTTATCCTCTTCTTGTAATTAACAATATATGCATGGATCTTCCAAAAAAAAAAAACCATTTGGCACAATCCTATCGAATGTAGTGAATTTTTTAATCATATGTCATGTGCGTAGCAAAAATAGCAGCAAAATCATCAAACCATGAGAATTTATGTTGGAAAATCATTGTCTCTATACAAACTTATGAGTACGAAGTAAAAGATCAACTCTGAAAATAAAATCTCACTAAACTCCACTACTTTCATCTGTATAATCATCAATTATTGTTTCTCTTTCATTTTGATCACCGTGCCTAGGAATGATAATTGGCGCAACCTTTATTGGCTCTAAAAATTCAGTTCTATGATTGTATGACAAAGTTTTCAAATCAAATTGAGGTGGCTACATTACAGACAGGTGCAGTGGTGTCACATAGAGTAGAGAAGAACGGCCAGCATTTATTTGACAACTGACCAGTGAATCGCTTGAGTGTTGTGGCCATTCCGGTGAGCTTTTGGACTTCTTTGATCGTGCCTGGGGGTGGAAGGCTATCGATCCATGGGTGAGGCCGAGCAAGAAATGCTGGTGAATTTCCTAAAGGAAAACATCGCAGTTATCGCTTGGACTTTGTACGAGATGCTGGCGATGGATCCCAATTTCATCAGCCATCACTTGAACGTGGATCCCCCTCGGCACACCATAGTCCCAGAGTCTGGAAGACCAGTTCAGCCACACCTCATACCCAAACGGTAAAAGTGATATGGATGTAACTCACCCTCCTCTTCCTTTTGGTTCCTAGCAACCAGTTAGCGCTATCCAGCCGAAGGTGGCGGGAAGGTACTTCGAAACTTAATTTAGAACTCGCTCGAAAAGGAAAGTGTAAAGCTTAAGTTAGGAGAAGAGCATACCTGTTATGATTTATCAATGGGAAAGTGTAAAGCTTAGGCTAGGAGAAGAGCATACATGTTATGATTTATCAATTGAGCCAAGGCTACCCATCACAATATGCAAGTGCAGTTTGACGGAGGGTTTGGTGGCCGCGCCACGTGGTGAGATGGACTGGTACCACATGGCTGGACCACACATGCGCAAGAGATCAAGCGTTTGGTATATAACACGGCCCTGCCAAGTGGCAAGACCAAATAGGCACCATTGGACCAGATTGTATAGCGATTGTTTATTGGGCAACAATGCACAATGCATTGTATGTCTGCCTCGGCGAATCAGGTTGTTGTCGTACTAGTGCTTCATAGCAGCTAAGGGTAGGGTTGAGAATGTTGAGAGTCCACCCCGTGTGGGCCGTTGGGCTTAGGCCCAGTGGGAGGCTTTAGGGTTTTTTATGTAACTCTTTATATTTGTTGTTAGTCTCTCAATTTTGTGTGGCCAAAAGAGAGAAAGGCAGTGAGTTTGAGAGAGATACACGAGAGATCATTGGTGAGGTTTCAACTATTGTGAGAGTGAGTGTGAGTGTGTAACACAACAACACGGTTTTCTACAGATTATAGCGAAACCCCCCCTCCCCGTGGAAGTAGGTCCGATTTGACTGAACCACATAAATTCGTGTGTCGTTTTTCTCTTGATTTATTCTGCTATTGTGCGTGTGGTGCGTGTTTGGGCATAACAAACTGGTATCAGAGCTTGGGTTGAAGCACCGGAGAGTGCAGAGCAGTTGGACGATCACTCGGAGGCCTTTGGAGCACTGTTTGGAGACTGGTCAGATAAAATAATTGACAAAAATTATTTTTTGATCAATGGGTTACGTGTGACTCTCAGAAACGATCTCAACAGTGTAGGGGCGGTCGAATTTGGTCACCAGAGGACGGAGCACCAACAGTTTGAACACAGGCGGGTGAAGGCGAACGATTCAACGGTCTAGGCTCGGATCAATAATTGTTGGATTCGAGTTTTGGGCACAGAGATCTCTTCGTCTCATTGAGACGAGTGCAGAAGTGGTTGGAACGTTACCGAAAACGGCCCCACGCGCCCTCACGCACCTGAAGAGTGGAGGCGCGTGAGATCTACTCTCACCGTGTGTCTCACGCGCGGCGGCGGGCCAAGGAAGGCTAGGGCTGGCGTCATCAGGACTAGGGCTGGGGTCAGCATCAGTTCCAAGGGTTCAAGCCAAGGTCCAAAAGGTTCAGACAGGTCAGGGTTCAGGGTCAAAGAGGTCAAAGGGGTCAAGGTTCAGGTCAAACTATTCAAAAGGGTCATACCAGAGGTCAAAGGGTTCGAACCGGTGTGGACCGGCGGTTCAGAGGAAACGTTAGACCTGGTTTAGTCAAACCAGACCGGACAGCGGTTCATAGGCAGACCCGATTTTATTTATTGACCGGTTCTGACCGGTTCCCGACTTTGTTCGACGTCCCGGATCCAATCCCGGGCTCGATTTGCGGAGATTTGTTACGGATATTGATGGTACGTATTCATTTACTGCTATTATACGTTCCGTAGTGTTTCAAATCACTTGTGGGAGTTTCCAAAGGGTGTTTGGGGAGACAATCTTGGTTGCTGAGATGTCAGAGGTTAATATGAACGCTATGGTGCTATTGACGGCGACCAATTATGCGATATGAAAGCCTCGGATGGAGGATATGCTCATTTTGAGAGAGCTATATGAGCCTTTGGAACAGAAAGGGACCAAACCGACAGAGACAAAGGAAGAAGATTGGAAGAGGGTTAACAGGAAAGCAGTTGTGTTGATCCGCTAGTGTGTCGGAAAGGAGGTTATTCATCATGTAGCACAGGAAACAGATGCTTACGCTTTGTGGACAAAGTTGGAGGGGATGTATCAATCGAAAACATCCCAGAATAAGGCACTACTAATGAGGAGGCTTGTGAATTTGAAGCTCCGGGTTGGTGAGACAGTTGTCGTGCATTCCAGTGAGTTTCAGAATTTGGTGAATCAGTTGTCCAATGTTGGGTTAGAGTTCGATGATGAGTTACAGGCTCTATTGTTGCTCAGTTCTCTTTCGGATAATTGGGAGACATTGGTGGTTTCCCTAAGTAACTCAGCGCCGGATGGTAAGTTGTCTATGGCTATGGTAAAGGATGCTATTTTCAATCAAGAGGCGAGGAGGAATGAGATGGGGGCTGCGCGGGTTGATGAGTCACATGCACTTTTTTCGGGCAGTAACAGGGGCAAGGACCAATTGAGGGGAAACGGAAAAAAGAAGGGTGGCGGTAACAGATCACGGTCGAGGGGGCATACATTCACTTGCTATCATTGCCATGAAGAGGGGCATATAAAGTGAAATTGTCCAAAATACATGGCTGAGGTCTTGAAAACCCACCAAAGGAGGCAGCAGTGGCTTTTCAGAAATCTAATGATGACTATTCGTTGGCAGTGTTAGACGCTACAGATGCAGAGGAATTGGGTTGGGTGCTAGATTCGGGGTGCTCATATCATATATGCGGGGTTAGATCACAGTTTTGGGAGTACGAGGCATTTAATGGAGGTAGTGTCCGGATGGCCAAAGGAACAGCAAATCGGGTTATTGGCAAGGGGACAGTGAAGTTTCGGGTACTGCGTGGAAAAATTGTGAAGGTGGCGGGAGTACGACACATGCCAGGGGTGAGGAAAAACTTGATATCTCTCGGGATGCTTGATGAGAGAGGATGTAGTTTTTCGGCGAATAGCGGAGTAATTCGGGTTTCTGTTGGAGAGCGGGAGATACTGTTGGGGAAGAAATTTGGTGGGCTATACAGGCTTGTGGGATCTGTTGTGACATGTGGGGCCGCTGTTAGACAAGGGGCAAGCTGTATGGGGAGTTTGGTTGGGCAGGAGATGCACCAGTTGCAGCTACGCACACGGAGTGAGCTAGATTGCTCAAGTGTTGTGCGGAATTCAGGCCTGAAGGAAGAGAAGCAATGGTTGCAGGTTGTCCACATAGAAGCCCAGGGGAAAGAAGCGGAGGATTTGGGAGCTCCGACGATACCAAAAAGAGTTTCTTTCGCCCTTGATACACTTAGTGGTAGTGGTCTCTCCAGAGTTGTCGACACGGAGGGAGAGACACTATCACCGAGTTCACCGAGCTAGTGAGTCTCGGCCGCACCCCGTGGGGGGGGGGGGGGGGGGTGCGGGCGCTCTGGTTGGAGGAGCGCGAACACCTCGGGTTGGAGGTGTGTGAGCGAAGGCATTCCAGTTGAGGGGGTGCGGTGCTTGATTTTTTGGGGTTTTCTGATTGGCTGCGGAGTTTAGTTTTGCAAGGATACACTCGTTCAGGCTATTGTACTCTGGATTGGGGGTGCATGGATGTTCGATAGGTTAGTGACACAGGCGCTTGCTAGAGACAGCTGATCGGAGATGGCAACATGGGGGTGCTGCAGATGACATTGCCCACTCGGGTTGGAAGGGGTGATTGTTGAGAGTTCACCCCGTGTGGGCCGTTGGGTTTGGGCCCAGTGGGAGGCTTTAGGGTTTTTTATGTAACTCTTTATATTTGTTGTTAGTCTCTCAATTTTGTGTGACCAAAATAGAGAGAGGCAGTGAGTTTGAGAGAGATACACGAGAGATCATTGGTGAGGTTTCAACTATATATTGTGAGACTGAGTGTGAGTGTGTAACACAACAGCACGATTTTCTCCGGATTATAGTGAAACCCCCCCTCGCCGTGGAAGTTGGTCTGATTTGACCGAACCACGTAAATTTGTGTGTCGTTTTTCTCTTTATTTATTCTGCTGTTGTGCGTGTGGTGCGTGTTTGGGCATAACAGAGAACTAATCCAATGTTGCAGCCCATGAAGCGATGGGTCAAGTGACCCACTTGATTAAATATGCGATGGCCCAATGACTCACTCAGATGGGCAAAAAAAATGCTAATCTCCAACCTACTATATGTATTATGCACGTTGAAGGCAGAAGCAAATTGAGGGAATGAGGCTTTGAGAGCCTAAGGTTGTGATCAAGTCTCTCTCCTTTTGCTCCATATTACGTAATTTATTTTTCACCACAGAGATTAGCTAGCAAAATATAATGGTATTTCAATGGTGGAGCTTTGGGTTAATTTACTTGTGCAAGGTACTTAGAGCGAGAGCAATTTTGTTCACCCTCCTTAAAAGAGGGTGAACAAAACCCTCTCTCTTAATGATTGAAACATGTGGGTCCCACAACAAAATGATGTCATGCTTACATCAAAGTGATGTCATACTTACCAAAAAGTGTATTGCAGAAGTAAGCATGATATCATTTTGTGGTGGGACCCACACCAATTCAACCAATAAGAGTGAGGGTTTTGTTCACCCTCTTTTAAGGAGGGTGAACAAAATTGCACTCACTTAGAGCCAACATGTTTAAATAATAGTCGAGCAGTTGTATCTTGGAGAACATAAGCCATTACTACGGTTTATGGCCTATCGTGTATGATTCATTGTAATTATTTGATATAAGTGGATATTTTTAATTATTGCTATTTATCAATGATAACGGATTACAGTGCCATGGGGTAGGGAATTTAGCTAAAAACCAAAATTGCCCGAACCACGTAAAAATCTTGTGTTCTCATGGTTTGATTAGGATCTGATTTATTCACTCTATACTTATTTGTGGTAAAGACCATCAACATTTGTTGTTTTAAATATAGTGGAGACGTATTTCATTTCAGTTCTAACATTTTTGTGCTTTTGACATGTTGCACCATGTTGCGGCGTTCTGGCCATCCAGTCTACAATCTAGGCTAGATATACGCATATAACTGGGGATTATAGAGTTTTCTATCTGCAAGAACCAATGAATTTAGTACCAGAGTATTCCATAATGTGTCAAAAGCATAAACCCAATGCTCAAGGTTGTTACAATATTTAGACCCTCAATGCCTTGGAACATGTCAAACATAAGAGAGTTTGCTTCGAAACCGCTCTTCCTTTTACCGAAAGACTCACTGAGGATCAAGCGGAAGATGATACGAGAAAGGTGTATACCAATGAATACAAAGTGTTGAAAGCTGAGAACATGCGAGAAGCAATAGATGATCATTTACCAGTCCTTGGAGAGTTCATAGTTCCCAAAGCAACGATTGACAAGTGATCATCTATTGCTTCTCGCACGTTCTCAGCTTTCATCACTTTGTAACAGTCGATACACACTCTTTCTGTATCATCTTTCGCTCGGTCCTCAGTGCGTCTTCCGGCAAAAGGGAGAGCAATTTCAAAGCAAACTCCCTTATTTTTTATATGTTCCAAGGCATTGAGGGTCTAAATATTGTAACAACCTTCGGCATCGGGTTTAAGCTTCCGACACGCTAGGGAATTCTTTGGTATTAAATTCACTGGTTCTTGCACAGAGAGAACTATATAATCCCTAGTAAGATGTGTACATCTAGCCTCGATTGCAGATAGGGTGGCCACAACGCCGCAACATGTCAAACGCACAACAATGTTAGATCTGAAATGACAAATGTCTACACTACATTTAAAACAACAAATGTTGATGGTCTTTATCAAAAATAAGTATTGAGTGAATAAATCAGACCACAATCAAACCATGAGAACACAAGATTTTTACATGATTCGGGAAAATTTGGTTTTTAGCTAATATAAAAATTATGGTAGTGCCCCTAAAATTTTGGGTTTTTTGGATGCCTTAAGCCTAGGCTTCAGGGATTAGGACTTAGGCCGGCCCTGAGTGGAGATGCTAACATTTTCTATAATAACCCAAGTTTTTGTTATGTACTGTAACGCCCCGCATTTTTGGGATACGTTATGGATTACTATTACAATTTAAAGTCGGTCTTAAACGGTAATAATAATAACCAAAAATACATATAGATGATCTATCCTTCACAGATTACAAAAAGGTAGACCGGGTGGACTCTATGACTCCGCAAATCTCTCCGCCTGGTGGATCTCCATCTCGGCAGCTCCTCCGGCTCCGTGTTCTCCGTAGAGGTCCACCTGTCCAACGTGATAATCTAGCATAATACGCAGAGTTGTGAAGCAACATCGTGGTATTATGCCAGGGCAAACCGTGAGCGAGGACGCTCAATAGATACCTTACCCCAACTTTAAACTAGCAATTCTAGAACAATATTGTAGGTGGCAAGTAAATAGTTGAAAATCATTTCTCAAAACAGTAGGTTCATGCGTGTCAATGCATCAATATCAAATCAGATCAAATCAGAGTGCAGCTTTAATAAAATCAGTATCTCGTTTCTTTTAAGAAAAATCAGAGTATAGTATCAGTATCTCGTTTCTTTTAATAAAAATCAGAGTACAGTATCAGTATCTCGTTTCTTTTAATAAAAATCAGAGTACAGTATCAGTATCTCGTTTCTTTAAACAAAATCAGAGTACAGTGTCAGTATCTCATATCATTTTCTCATAACAGCATTCTTCTTCAAATTTCAACCATGTCAACATCTTACATCTCTCGAAAGTTATTGGCCCGTTCTACAACCCCTTTCTAACGGTCACCAACCTTTCCGTTCGAAGGGTCGGCCACCCATAAACTGACTCCTGCAGTATGAGGTCCGCTAACTCCGCGTCACACACGACATAGTCCCGGCTACCCATATCACTGAATCCCCACCAGTCTGTTTATGAGGTCCGCTTGCTATGTGTTGTACTGAGTAAGTTCTAACCGTCAAATTCACCCGCGGAATTTGAGGAGAAACTTCAAACAGCACTACCGTATAGTTCCATTGAGCTTTGACCACCAGTTCACCCCGGGGAACTGAGGCGGGACTCCAATGGCAGTATTGTTTATAGTATAGTTCCATTGAGCTTTGACCACCAGTTCACACCGGGGAACTGAGGCGGGACTCTAATGGCAGTATTGTTTATAGTATAGTTCCATTGAGCTTTGACCACCAGTTCACACCGGGGAACTGAGGCGGGACTCCAACAGCATCAACATCTCAACTTTCATCACATCAACATTTTCATTCTCATCTCTATTTCTTCCATTTAAAAACATTCGATCACTTTCTCGAAAAACGTGTCGTGTCGTATCGTCTCGAAAAACGTACACATGTCATATTACATAAAAATCTTCCGTTTAGAAATCGTTTCACGATAAACTTCTCGTTCAAAAAAATTTCATGATAACCGTGTTACTTAAAGACAAAAAAATTCTTTCTTCCGAGAATTTAAATCAAAACATAAGGATTCATTCTCGTTTTGCTGGCGTGTTTTAAGATTAGTTCGTAGAACCGTCACTTGGTTTGTCTAAACCAAGAAAATACCCTACTAGAAAACTCTAGTAGTTGAATCCGTTTGGCGTGTTTTAAGATTCGTTCGTCGAATCGCCACTTGGTTTGGGCTAAACCAAGAAAAAGCCTGACTAGACATGCTAGTCATAGATTCTATTTGTTAGTCTGAATAGATTAAAAATATTTATTCAATAATCCTGGAAAATCTCATTTCATTTGAAAAGCTCTTTTCTTCAGAAAATCGGTCGGCATTATAACTGCGTAAATTTGAAAAGTCGATTTTCATTCGGGCATTACAACTGGGTAATTTAGTTTTCCAAAAGTCCATCGAACATTATAACGGTGCATTTCGATAGTCAATTTTAAATCGTGCATAGTAACGACTAAATGTATTTTTCAAAGTCTAATTGTTCATAAAATCACTAATCACCAACATAATCACATTTAATCATAATTAAGCACGTTTAAGCAAAATAATAACATAATTAATATGAACTAGTAAATACTAATCTAAGGTTAAGATAAAGTATCTACCTTAATTCCGATGATTAGTCGGAAGCCGAATAGCTAGTTGAATTCCGGCGGCGTAACGACTAGTCGACCTTTGCTCGAACACTTTCTTGCTAACTTATTTTACCTTTCTAAGATCTAGGGGTGGTCGAGAGTGGTGGAGTGTGGTGGTTTAGGATGAGTTTCAAGAAGAACACTCAAGAACTCATTCAAGAACACTAGAAAGCACAAAGTGGAGAAGTTGGGAGATTTTGGTGTGAGAAATGAAGCAAGGTGAGTGAGCTATTTATAGAAGATTGTAATTGGGTAAGTAGCCTAACTTGTTAAGTAGTCAAATTTTCTTTCTTCTCATTAATTCAAAAAAAATACAAATTAGGTTTAGTAAAGTCAACATTGGTAGGAAGACAAAATTGAGCACATGTCTAATTAGGGTTTTAAATAGGCTAAGGCTAGTCAAAATAGGACAACATAAGAGTTGGGAAAATTAGTAGGCCTTCCGGATGCGATGTAGTGAAATACTCGGTGTGCACGCGTTGATTTTACGGCGCGGAAAAATAAATAAAAGGAAATAAACAAACTAGATCTAGTTTCATTCAAATTATTTAAACTAAATAATAAATTATTTTATTTAGCGATATTAAAAATAACTAATCGAATTAATAAATCGAAATTTTTATTTACGAAATTTCGGGTTATTACATGTACTCTATAATAGTATACTCATAATTTTGTTGTAATGAATTTTAACCTTTGTGACTAAGAATCCGTATCTCTTATGGACCTTTTTTTAATTTTAATCTCTCCTTGAGAAGCAAATGTCGCTAGGGTAATTAGAAACCCATTTCTTGTAACCATTGGTCTATGAGTGTGACATGTTGATTAATGTGAATGACCGATTGATTTAAAATTTATAAGCTTAATGTCATATTTGTTTGCTTAGTAAACCCAACCTTCCGTTCATAGGATTTCTACAGCCCAAATCTCTCTGTAACCCACTAAATTATAGGCCCAAACTATCATCGTACCCTTTTATGTTTTGGGAAATTATTGGCCGGTCCCAGTTTTTATGTTTGCTTCCCTAGGGTCCCCCTTTTGTCTACCTATCCCAGATAGGCCCTTTCTTCAAGGGGCTTTTACTATTTTGCCCTCTTCTAAACGTATGTATAAAACTAACGAGTGGAATCGATGAATACGCAGACTAAAATTGAACTTTTCAGACTAGTGTGGCGAACGATGGCGATGCTGGGAATGTGAGGAAGTGACGATTCTATAACATCAAATTGATTTTCATCGATCAAGCGAATGGTGAGCAAACGATTATTGTTGGTTGTTGACTAAAATTGAAGGAGTGTAAGCAGTGAGCATTGACGAACGGGTTTTTTATTTTGTTGTGGTGTTTTGATGATTCCTGAAAGTACTTTTGAGGTCGATTAAGGATGAAAATCAGCTTAATGTTATTGAAAATCAGCTCAATGTGGTTCGGTTAACAGATTTGGATATCACTGTGGTTTAATTCACAGATTTTGATATCAATGTGGTTCGGTTAATGGATTTTGGGAATTGTTTTGCTCCAGTGGTGTGAATTGTGTAGAAGAGTTTGTACGCTTTGTGAAAATTTAATTGAATTTATGCATATGAGGCTGACAGTTGACATTAATTCGCCCAACAAACTTTGCTATTGCGATTTCTGGTGAACTACTGCTTAATTTTATTAAATTGGTATTGCTTTTTGGTTAATTAATGTTGTTAGTATTTCAGGTCGACTTAGAAGCAATGAGTTTTGGTTAACTGCTTCTGTGTATTGTTTGTTTTAGTGGTGTGAATTGTGAATTTGAATTAAATTTTAGGCATTGTAGGCTGTGTGAATTGTGCATATAAGGCTATGTTAATTTTGTGTTATAGTGGATGTGAATTGTGCATAAGAGCTTGTTTGATTTGATCTATCAAACACTGGATTGCTTATTTGGCAAATAATTAGTTCAAACTAGTCTTTCTATGACCATTATTATTAGGCAAATAATTAGCATAGATCAGTTGAGATAATGTGTCAGAGTTGCGCATCACATCCATGCATCCAAAACAGGGCCTCATATATTTCATCGTGTGAATTGTGCATAACAGCTGATGCGAATTGTTTGTTATAGTTGTGTTGATTGTGCATAAGAGCTGCTTCGAATTGTGAATTTATTGATTGGAAGCTGTGTGAATTGTGTCTTATTGGGGATGTGAATTTTGTATCAATTATAACTTATGGAGTGGACTATCCATAACAGCTTATTTTAATCATTCTTCGCTGATGTATTCTCTTTGTTTGGCCTATATAGCTGATGTCTACAGAGGTGGATTCAGTCATCTTGTTGTGCGAATACGGTTCACATATTGTTGTTATAAAGTGTTGTCGGACGTCGTTGTACGAGGATTTGGTTCAGAAATTGTGCTTGAAGTTTCGCAAGTTGAGAGGTGATTACATGCAGCTGTTTTACTCATTGAAAGACAATGAACTTTGTCTTTTAGACAACAATTAGAGCATGGAGGTAATGTTTGATTTAGCTTGTTGTTATGGTGTTTGAGTATTTCGAGTTACAGTTGTTAATTCTTTGGATAGTAGTTGTTGGGGATAAGGTTTTGGAAATTGGATTTAATCATAGTGCTGGTAGTAGTAGTAGTAGTAGTAGTAGTAGTAGTAGTAGTAGTAGTAGTAGTAGTAGTAGTAATTGTTTGAGTACTAAGGTTGGAGTTAATTGTGCTGCCAGCAGTAGTAACAGTATTGTGGGCAGGGCGGTTGGATTCGGTGGAAGTAATGGGAGTGGTGCTGGTTTGTGTTCTAATAGTGCAAGTTGCAGTATTTCTAAAGGGGAAGGGTTAGCTGAATTTCATTCAAAATGTAGTAACAGTATTGTGGGCGGGGTTGTTGGATTCGGTGGAAGTAGTGGTAGTTTTGGTGGTTTGAGTTTTGATGGTGGAAGTTGCAGCATGTCTAAAAGGAAAGGGTTAGCCGAATTTCATTCTGAATGGAGGTTGGAGGTTGAGAAAGAGAGAGACTTATTACCAATGTTTTGTGAGCATCGGGATCGCCCGTTGTTGTCTGATGGTTCGTGTCATCTCATCAAGGAAGTTAACCAAAAGTTTGAGGGTGGAGAGATTGAGTTCCGTGATAGTTTGGCAAAGTATGCTATATTTTTCGGTTTTGAATATATTTTTGCAAAGAATGAAAAGGACAGGGTATGCGAGGTTGGATAAAGTTACTGGTTATTTTTATATACGCAGCTTCAATAATGTTCATACGTGTGGTGTTGCTAATCTTTCCACGAGACATTCGCGAGTTTCTTCAAGTCTTATAGGAAGATTGGTAAGTGATGATATTCGAACTACACCACCGAAACGGGCTCGTGATGTAGTTACTGATTTGAAGGGTTTGTATGGGGTGGATGTTCTGTATAAGTGGGCTTGCTCAAGTGTAAAGAAGGGAAAATCTGAAGCTTTTGGAGATTATGCTGCATCTTATGACGATTTACGATGGTTTGGTGAGGCAGTAAGGAATTTTGATCCTGGTAGTGTGTTTAATATAGAGGTAGATGGAGAGACAAAGCACTTTTAGAGGTTAATTGTTGCATTTGTTGCTCGTATATATGGTTTTAAACATTTGAGACCTCTTTTGGTTCTTGATGGAACCTTTTTGAAGCTTAACTTCAAAGGGTGTTTGCTTTCTGCTAGTGTGAAAGATGGCAATAGAGGTACGCTTTTCCAAAGCTCTTGTTATTGTGTAGTAGCAGAAAGCACGAGACATAGGTTATGACATACTGAAAATTTAGGTCAATAGACTCAATACATACTACCATGTGATTTGTACAGTACAGAGAAGAAAAAATTATGAACCGTACCCATGGAAAGTCATGTTTGATCTGGCCTTGAATAAAATAAAAAATAAATGTCGTGGTTGATCCTGGGGACTGTTATCTAGTATCAAATCAAATGCTGTCATTAGTGAAGGTGTTGTGAAGTATTTTTTTTTTTTTTGTTAGATGGTGCGTATATTGCGTGTGAATTCTGATCTTGCATGTCAATTTGAGATGGTTTTTTTTTCAGGTTTGTTTCCATTGTGTTTTGCTGTTGTTGACTCGGAGAGCAATAACAATTGGTTGTGGTTTATGATGAAGTTGTGTAGGATGCTCGAGGAAGATACAAGAAGTATTGTTTTTGTTTCCGATAGAAGTGCTGGAATAAGAGTTGCAGTTCCCAAAGCTTTTACCTCGAGTTATCATGGATACCGTCTTTTCCATGTGAAGAATAATCTTCGCGATCGATTGATTGGGTCAAGGAATAAGTTTAAAGAGCATGTGGTTTATCAGTTCAGTGCATGTGCATATGCACCGAATGAGAGGACGTTCAATGAAGAAATGGTTAAGTTGAAGAAGTTGGGTGGGGAAGTCAGGATTACTAATTTCCTGTCAGATTTGCCTTGTGAACATTGGGCAAATGCATATTTTTAGGGGCAGCGGTATGGATAGATGTGGTCAAATATGGCTGAGTGTTTCAATTCTTGGATCAAGAAAGGGCGTCATTTACCGGTCACACAGTTGGTTGATTGTATACGGTTGAAGATGATGGAACAGATGTGTTTTAGGAGGGAAATTGCAGCAAAGTGGCATCATGTGATTTGCCCAAAGATGGACGAGGCTTTGGCAAATGCTTTCCAAGAGTCAAAATCATGGGAAGTGAAATTTTCTTTGTCAGATGTGCTTGAAGTGCTTTGTGATCCATCTGTCTTGCTTGATATTGGGAGGCGTACTTGAAGTTGCACCCAATGGCAGTTGAATGGAGTTCCTTGTGTGCGTGCAATTTGTGCAATTAAAAAGAGTAGGAAGCCACTGAATGAATGCGTTGATCGTTACTTCCATGTGGAATGTTATCGTGAGGTATATTCCAAGCCTATTATGCCTATTCCTACGCTGTGGAAGCCTGAAGTTGTTGGTGATGCTAAGATATTGGCTCCTCTTTCTAGTAAGCCTCCGGGGAGAAATAAGAAGAAGAGGATACGGTCTTTTGGGGAGAAGGCTAAGTGCATTAAATGTACTAGGTGTGGGAAAAGAGGATCTCATAACAGAAGGAGTTGCAAAGAAGCTCTTTAAGCATGGCTTGTAAGAGATTCATTGGGAAGCTTTAATAGAATGAGCCATTGATAGAAGAAACAAAAATAATTAAGTTTAAGTTCAATTGAACTTAGTTTGTTTGGAAATTCAATGAATATTGCTATAGTTTTGAATAAGAATTCATGAGATAATGGACCCTGAATTGCCTTTTTAACTTCGCATCTAGAGTTGCTGTTTGTACGTTTCATTTGCTTATGGTTCTATATTCTGTGTTTCTGATGCTATGGGACACTTACTATTGGTAACATACAGTTTCCCAACAACTATGAGGCCTTGCATTGTGGATCTAAGGTTCTGTTATGACAATTCCTTTCTTGCCGTTGTAGGTATAAAATAGTAAGCTAAGCTATGAAAGCCATGATAGCAGTTGTTGGTTGTTGATTTTGCTTATGGGGGGGGGGGGGGGGGGGGGGGGGGGGGTGCAAATGTATTCCTGCTAGTTTGGACTTTTTTTACTGCTGCAAATCTTAGTTACTTCATTTGGCTGCTACTGATGGTTTACTGTCAAATCACATGGTGTGAGTTTTGTTACTTGATGTTTCCTTTGTTGAGCTTCAAAAAAAATGTTGCTTCCGACCAAAGAAAAAATGGGAAAAAAAAGAAAGGGAAAAAAACATTGTGTTCTAACAATTCGGACATGGTAATAACACAAATCACATTCCTAAAAAAAAAAAAATTAAAGAATGGGTGTGAATTCTTTCATTTTGGGAATGTGTGAATTCTGCATTTGATGCTTGTGAATTCTCTTATTTTGGGCATGAATTGTACAATTTTGTTAGTAAGCTCTCATATGTGAATTTGACATTTACGGGGTGTGAATTCTGCATTTGAGAGGAATAATTCTAATGTATCGACATTTTGAGTGTTTTCAAAGATTCTGACAAAGCGTAAAAAGAAAGGGAAAAAAAAAAAAGAATCAGTAATTGTGCTCATTCAATTTTTTACATTTGCTGTACCGAAATACGGACTACCAATGGCCTTGTTTTATTGTAGTGCATATTTTCTTAGCAAAGCTAAGAATGATTTGATATTTTTTGTAAATCTTACTAGTGTTAATTTTATGTTTTTAAAATTTGATTCATGTGTGAAGTTTGCATTTGAGGGTGTGAATTCATTTATTTTTTGAGGGGTGTGAATTCTGCATTTGAGGGGAATAAATTATATCCTTTGTCCGCTCCTTTATGTGATTTTGGCATTGTGCTCTTTATCTATAGTTGTATTGAGATTTTTTAGTGCCGGTTGACTTGAGAAAAAAATATTGCGAATTTGAGGTATCTGAATTCTTTAATTTTTAGAATGTATGAATTCTGCATTTGAGGCTTGTGAATTATCTTATTTTGGGTGTGAATTGTATATTTTTTGTGAATAAGTTGTGAGGAGTGAATTTTGCATTTAAATGGTGTGAATTCTCTTATTTTTAAGTGCTTTGGGGTCTAAAACTTGCAAATATTTTGGATACCAATGTGAGTGAGATATGGAGCTCAAGTTAAGGTCCAGTTTTGTATCCTCAAGTAAGGTCCAGTTTTTGCCGTTGCAGGCTCCCTCCAGACCCATGACAATGATCGAAAACATTAAACTGTGTAAACATTTCACATTTGCCATGTAAACTTTTACCGTCCATTTTTTGGAAACCAATGTGAGTGAGATATGCTTATATTGATTGCCTACATTCCATTACATTTTGGATCATCAAGGCTACATTATCACAGTGTTCATCAACCGAACATTAGTAATCAATAGCCGTCAACACCATAGAAATCCTTAGCAAATGAGAAACCAATGTGTATAGCCAAAAATCAGAGTAGACATAGCAGAGCATCAGCAGAATATCCATTCATAAATGAGAACATGAGCAGCATTCAGAAGTTCAACTCCAATAGTGAATATCAAGAACAAAAATGATAGCTACTTGAAGAATTTAATATTCAGTCAAGAGACACCTACAGAACATTAGTATTCAGACGAGACACAATATCTCAACTTTGACAAAAGAAAAAGACACGTGATATGAACCAGTCACTTTAACTAGAAGCAAAAGACATCCCATAGAGGACGTTCACCAAGATCTACTACCAACTCTTTTAATTTAACTCTATAATGAGACTCAAACACAGCTAGGAACTGGAAAAAACTAGTAGATTTTCATCTAGTAATCCACCTTAGCACTGAAGACGGAAATCACCAGCATGCCAGCAGATATAGGCTTAACACAAACAGGAGGAAACAAGCCCAAGTGAATTGGTCTCTAACAATTCACATGCCCTAACAAGACAATTCACATTCATGGAAAAAAAATGCAGAATTCACATTCTGTTTTGGTATTCATACTCATTAATGAAAATTCACACACTGACAACATGAATTCACATCCCAGGAAATGCGGAATTTACAATACACAATTTACACTAATTGACTGTAGAAAGCACAACCATTTTCATTAACCCAAATGTATTTGGTGCAAACAAAAGCCCACCAAAAACCCAACTGCATTCATGTATTTCAACACTACTCACAGCGCCACCATACACAATTTACATTGTTAACAATTCTAAATTTAATATCAACACCTTCATTTGAGATATTAAGATACTGCTAAACGAGAAATCTAGTTCATGAGTTAACATCCAAACAACTGCATAATTCACTCCTGTTGCTAGTCTAGGCTCCATGATCTTGATGGATGGTCCATTATCTTTTGCACGATGAGTGCTCTGATCTGTCTCAGCTGATGCTTTGTGAGGTCTTTTGCAATTTCTTTATCGTCGATATGTTGTTGGATGATGTAGCAAATGATAGGGCCAGAATCAGCTCTGCAGTTAATTAATGAAGTAACTTTGTTAGTTTATATTTACATTATCTTTGTTTGATTTGCAGAGAAAGAAAAAAAGTAGAGGGTTTTAAGATACTTACGAGTCAGGCATCTGTGCTAGTGTGTGACACATCTGAGTAGTTGAGGTGAATTGGTTCAATCTTGTTGTTTTGGCTTTAGTATAGATGAATTGAGTAACAAACAGCCTCTGTGATTATATTAGGTCATGAATCCGTAAAAAGAAGAAAAAAAAAATATATATATATATATATATATATATGTATATATATATATATATATATATATATATATATATATATATATATATATATATATATACATATATATGCTATTGGATGCTATTGGATTCCAAAAGACAAGTAAATAAGTGAATATTTCAGGAAAATAGAAGCTAACTAGTGGAGTTGATGCCTCAAAGTAGGTCTCTCCCTTTGATTTTCAGAGAATTGTAGTACGACCCCTGCTGTTTAATGGTATTGAGGGTGTGCAGTGTGCAGTGATTTCCTTGGACGATTGGGAAGTGCAGATGTGATGCCAAACTTAATTATGGCTTTTGTTATCGCTCCTCCAACTAGGTTGTCTTTCTCGTCATCGGTTTTGCATGATTCAAAGCTCTTCTATTTTTGAAGGAATGGAAATTAATTTTCTTTGTTTATGGAGTAGTTAATATAGTGGCAGGAGTAGTTGATGTACTTTAAGGTGAAACAAGATACTTTAAAAGGAAAATATGTCATGGAAAAGTGTGCAGTAATGTTGTTCTTACCAACAAATTTGCTGATGTGATCAAATCAAATGTTGGAAGTTTGTCCTATTCTTTTACCAGCAGTTCAGTGTAAGAATCAATTATTTGTGAGGTAAATACAAGGGATTAGTGTCATTTTGAGGTGCGAATTGTACAGAGTAGCGAATAGGGGAAATGTGCACGTGGTTTATAACAGGTGGTGTGAATTGTGTCAAATATGTACCTGGTAGCCCATGGCTTTGTCTTCAAATATGTCTTGGATCTACTCAGCCAATACAAAGCATCCTCGTTTTGAAGTGTACACGACTTTGCTGTTTGTAGAACACAAAGATTTAGTATGAAATGCATGTAAATATATAGTTACATTAGGAATTCAAAGGTGGGTTGTATTCTTACTCTATTGCTAAATGCCTCCATAGCTACTTGAGTTTTTTCCTTGTGTTTTGGGGCACAAGGTTCAAAATTTGATTGTTGTCTTTGGTGAACACATTGAGCTTCTTCGGTTCTTATCGTTCTGCTACTTCAACTTCCATTTTGGCTTTTTCAGCAGCTTTTTTTTTCAGCAAGTGGGTATGTGTATATGGGATCAACCTTTGGCTTCCTTGCACCTGTTGTTGTTTTGTCCTTGATCCTTGCATATTTTAATGGTGGAGTGGGTTTTTGTTTGCAAGCTTGTGTAACAACATGGACAAAGTCAAGAGCATCTTGTGTTGAGGGTGGTTTTGCATGAGCTTTTTGTGTAATGGCGTGGACTTGCTCTTCTATGTGCTTCTCTTGAGACTCGTCTGAAAATAATTCAAGTTTTGGATATCCCTCATGACTCTTGCTGTGCACTAATGGCTGTTTTTTTAGCTCACCGATTTCATCTTGAGGCTCTGCATTCTTGTTCTCCAACTCTTGTTTCTCTTGTTGGAGTTTTTCAAACTGCTGCTGCCTTGTTTCTGCAGCTTCTTTAAGCTCAAGCAATGCACTATTCTCCTCTATCAAGTGCATATTCTGATCTTGAAGTTGCTTATTCCGAGGCAGTAGCTCATTCTCCCTTCCTTTTGCTGCTTTTCTATCCTCGAGTAATGCCTTATTCTTCTCTATCAATTGCATCTTTCCATCTTAAAGCTGCTTGTTTTGAGATTGTAGCTCATGCTCCCTTGCTTTTGTAGCTTGTTTATCCTCAAATAGTACCTTATTCATCTCATTTAATTTCATGTTCTCATCTTCAAGTCTCTGCTTCTCAATTTGCATCTCATTCTCCCTTGTTTCTGCAGCTTTCTTATGCTCAAGCAAAATTCTCTGTGCATCTTCAGTCCTTTGTTTCCCATCCCTCAATTCATTCATCAATTCTTGTGCTCTTGCAATGATTGCATCTTTGTCTTTTTGCAGTTGTTCAATAACTGGTCTAGTTAATGTATTCACTGAAACTGCACATACCATTTCGGGATTCTCGGAGCCACCATCTTGCTTTCGATTATTCGTGCCAATATATCCAAGCAGATTCTCAGTTGATTCTGGGTATGTGTTTGGTGCCAATGTTGATCCTGAGTCTGTATCAGTGTTATTTCTTTGACTTACACTTACAAATAGATCACTATCAATAGGTTCAATAATAAATGCACTCGGTGTGAACATGCCATGTTCTGATTCCTCTTCAGACTGTTGGTGTTGAGGGGTTTTTTTGTAGTTCTCGCTCTTCTCCTTGTTGTTCTTCCTCTTCCTCTTCTGCTTCTTCTCCTCCTCCTCCTTCTGCTCCTCCATATTGAGAAATGTCATCCAATCCAGGATGGTCTTCTTCCTCTTCTTCTCCTGTTTCTTGTTCTTCCTTTTCTTCACTTGTTCAACATGAGGCAAACCTATTTTGTATATTTCTGCTTCTTGATCTATTTCCTCAAGCTCGTCAATTTTGACATTCATATCGGTGGCTTTCTTAAGATCAGCAGTTTGCTTGAGGAAAGATTCTAGGCTAGGAATATTCCATTTGAGCAACCTGAGAATTACATGATCAGGTTGATCTTCTTCATTTATGTTGATGTGCTCACATAGCCAATACTACAAAGAGAGGTATGAATCTGACAATTCACATAGGTTGTACTGCAATATGGGGATGTAAGTTATATAAAGCCAGGGTTATGGAAGGAATTGAAATGTAGGTTGGATTTGAACTTTTTTTGTTTTATGAGTGTAAATCGTGTGTTTTAGCTAAATTCACATGCTGTTACAGCACAACATACAATTCTTCTATAAATACAGATTTCTACATTGTAAGATTTCAATCGAGACACTGTAAACCATGGTTTTAAATAGCGGTATCGGTCACGATATCGGTGTATCGGTATCGGGACGTATCGGCGATACGTCGCGGGAATCGGCTGTCTCAGCCGTGAATTTTTAAAATCTTTAGCAAATCATAAAAAAAAACTGTATAATACACATTTTTTTTCCTTCATTAACTTATTTTGTCACATTTTACACAATATTAGAACATATAATTACACATTGTTTTAGCATGGACAGGTAATAAGTGTTTTATGCGACTACAAGCAATTCAAGGAAGAAAAATTTGTGGCTCACTTAGATTTCTTCATTGCATGCCCTCTTGAATGTTCTCTTTTTTTTATGGGGGTTGAATGCTGTTGAAGGGAAGAAACAGAAAAATCGATCTTAGGGGAATTACATAAAAGAAATTAGATACAGAAAAACGTAAGGCTTTCATCCTCGTAAAAAATTGAACCCAAAACTTTTAATTTTAGCAAATTAAACCCTATACAATGGTCACATTTCAATCCATCTGTACATCTCTGCTTAGACACATTAATAGAGAGGGATACTTAAGTCATTTTAGCTACCTTCTTCTTCATATGCCTTCTTCGTTCTGAGTGGGGAAATTTTAGAAGACCTTCACTCTTATCTTTGAATACAAGATGGGGAAATGGGGAGAGTTTCCATCTTCAAGCTAGAGTTTGCTTTGGGCCCCAAAAAAACTTAGGTCCCACCCTAATCGATCACCGCCACACCACCTCTTTCTCCCCTTCACCGTCAAGGACAACCTATGTACACCACTGCCATCCTCCTCTCCCATACACACACAAAAGTAAAATAAAAAGAAAGAATACTTTAATTTATTTGAACATTCTTTGGCTTAGAGCCTTGAGCATTGCTCGAGAGTATTGCCGAGAAGCCATCCTCCATTCCACACCTCTTGTCATCATGGCCTGAAACTCTTGATAACTTATCCGGCCATCCTGTTTTAAAAAAAATACAAGTGGTGTACAACAAAAGTCAGATTAAACTAAAGGAAAACATGCACCTAAAACTTTATTATGTCCGTTGTTGCGTATAGCAAAATATATATCATATAGTTTTGTATCATGATCAACTATCATAATACTCTTATTTAGGTTTCCAGTCCCCCAAGTTGGATGCTTCCCTCTTAAATGTGACCTGACTCGGCAAGTCAGACGTTGTCATAGTTTGCGAAGTGACAAATCATACCGAACGTGGCTCAACGAACCCAACAAATACAGCAATGTGATTTATTGTTCTCTGTTTTAACGGACCGTTGAGAATGGTTATGATTAAATCTGTAAGTTATGATTATTTTCATATTTACTGAAAAAACTCTAAACAAGTTGTACATTTCTGATGTAGCTCTTTATGTATAAACTAAAAATAAAAGTTCAATTCGTTTAGTTAAATAAATTGTAGACTAACTTATATTTAATTGAATGTCTACACTGACCTTAATAAATCAACAAAAGTATTCTTGAATTTAGCGTGTACATTTCCGTAAAACATGTCATTGCAGTTTCAGAATAAGCAAAAATGATACAAATTGAAGCTTAAAATAGCCTTATCTTCTAGTCAAATAACTTAGAAAAGTTCAATAAGTAACTATTCATAACTGATTTATGAAACATTATTCAGTAACTCTTTTTAGCCAAAAAAAAAATATCCTGGATTATTGGATTATTAATACAACCATTAGTTTGGCTTATTGTCTTATAAGTATGGACGATTATTGGATTATTGGCTTAAACAGCCATTTCTTACTTTGAAGCCAAACTAGTAATTAGATTATTGGGCTTCAATAATCCAAAAATCTTGGATCAATTTTTTTTTGGTCAAAAACCCCCTAATTAGCTAAACTAGATAAATTAGATTGGCAACTTGTAGCAAAAGGAGCCATAATTTAGGTAGTTACCATGTCTAATTACTGTCCATGTGGTTGTAATATGGTTATGGAGTTGAGCATATAGTTGTATAAATTGGGCTGAGTTGTCGCTATATTTTTTGTCTTCGGCCTAATGCCAAAATATCGCCCGTTTTCACTAAAATACCATTTACTCCATGTAGTTAGGAGACATGACTTGTCTTCAATAGTGGAAAAATAAGTGAAAGAATATGGTTTACCTGATCCAAGTCGACATCAAAAATGATGTCTCGGATGACTTGGTCATTGTTAGGGCCAAGGTTGTCCTCAACTAACCCTTCCCTTAGCTCTTCAACCTCAATGTATCCACTCTCATCCTTGTCAAAGTACCGGAACGCTTGCCGGAGTTGCTCATCATCCCCCTCTCCGATCTTTCTCAGGTGAACTGACATCGTAACGAATTCCTCGCAGTTTAGCAGCCCATTTCCGTCAACATCAGCCTTTTCAATTTTGATCACAAAAATGACCACATAAACTACTGATTAACTTCTTAGAGACTTAGATAGGTTAGAGAAAATCCACGGCCTTTCAATCCGTGAATACAAAATAGTGTGAGATGTGTAATACCCTGCGTGTGCTATTTAGAACGGTCATGCTATTTAGAGCCCATTGCAATGTTTCAAAAAAAAAAAAAACAAGAAGAAAAAAGTTGCAATTTTAACACTTTTCAAAGATTTTTTTAGCACGTAAAAAAACTGTTTTTTTTTTCTTGTACTTTTCCTACCTTATTGACAACCGTTATCAGCATTTTCCAACGAACAAACAAATAGATATGAAAAATCATACATCACATCAAGAAAATTGAACTTGAAATTTGATAGACAATTAAAAAATTACTCACAGCATCCATCAACATCTTGATATCAGGATCGGGAAAAGGTTGTCCTAACTTTTGGAGGCCGTGTTTGAGCTCTTCAAATGTCAGGTTTCCATTTTTGTCAGTGTCCATCATATGGAACATCTGTTTGATTCCTGCTACTTTTTCTTGTGGCAAATTATCTGCTACCACCTAGTACAAAAGCATTTGAATATTTTTTCTTCGTCAATAATAGTATCCAAAAAATAATAATTTGTTAAGCATGGGAATTCCATTTTTTTAATCCTAAAAATAGCACGACTTTCAAAAAAGAATGAACTAAAGAGTTGAGAAGACGTTACAAATAACAGTTGCATCCAAGAAAAAATTCGCTGGAAATTGTCTTGAGCCAACTCTTGTATAAGCAACAACATATAAGCTAGTACTATTTCCGAAGCGACATTTAAATATTTCCATCTCTAAAGAGGGAAAGTGTCGGGGGAACATGAACATGAAACGCACCCAACGGGTGACCATGAAATGGAACATGAAACTGCACCCAACCGTCGGGTGCAGTTTCATGTTCCATTTCATGTTTTCTTTTCATGTACTCTACCAAGCCTCAAACAAAACCGGGAATTAATTATGAGGGTAAGAATTAAGGCATTGGAAAACTTACCCTGAGGACTTTCTTCTTGAACTTATTCATCAATGAGAATTGCTTGATTCTTGCCTTGACATTTTCTCCCAAAGAAACATTAGAGACTTGATGAGCATACTGAATCCAGCTATGTCCTGCATACAAAATTTGATATTGGGTTACTGATGCAGCATTGACTTTTTTTTTTTTTTTTGAACGGCAAAAAAAATTTTAATAATCAAATATCAAAGATACAAGATTAAATGGGGCAAGATAAAAACATCAAACCGAGGAGCGACATCCCACCCGACGGAAATCATATGCTTTTTTGCTCGTCAATCTCTACAGGATGAACATGTCGGATCATGCTCTTAAGCTTGGGAGGGAACACAATACAGCACAGCCAGAGTTCCGATGGTGATACCTATAAGTTATGAGTTATGGGACATTGATTAAGTAATGCATACATACCGAGGGCTTCTTCAACGGTCATCCGGTTGGAAGGGTTGGGGTGGAGCATACCCTTAACCAGTTCCTGAGCATCTTTTGAAACTCTTGGCCATGGATCCCTCTGAAAGTCAATTTTACCTCGCATGATTGCCTTTGCTATTCCTTCTTCAGTATCTGCACTACTACTTATTCGTTGATATTGAAAGAAAATTTATATGATCGTGAAATTGAGTAGACAATGCTTGCCTTTCGATTGTGTAATATGCACTCATTATATGTGTGTGCGCGCGCTGAAAAGGAAAAAAGAAATTATATGTTGGAGCATAGCTGCTACATTTGGCTTTATGCTGAATAATCCATTGAATTTTCTTCTTCTATTTTTTGCATTTTTTTAGTCTCTGCAAATGTCTGTTTTGACGAACATATTTGGTCCCATATCCCTTTACCTTTTTTTTTATTGTTATGGAGGCTTTCATATCCATGTTGCAACACAGAATTTCTCAAGGTCAGTTTACCTTCCATCCCAAATGTTTGGACTTTCAGATTTCACATTGGGTCTTTGCTGATGACCTATTTGTCTTATGTGGTGCTGATATAGATTCATATTATCAGGTGGTGAAGGGTATGCTAGATGATTTTTACCTTTATTCAGGTCTTAGACTAAGCATGGATAAGAGTACTATCTTTTTTGCTGGGCTATGGAAAAGGTTCATTTACATCATATTTTCTGATGAGTTTTTCCCTGTTAAGTATTTGTGTGTCCCTCTGATTACAACTAGACTCGATTTTCGTGATTGTAAACTGCTCATCGATCGAGAAGAGAACTAATAGAATACAGTCTTGGTCTAATAGACTGTTGTCTTATGGTGGAAGGACTCAGCTTGTTACCTCTGTTCTTTTCAGTACTCAAATCTATTGGAGCTCTCAAAAGTGTTGAAGCTATTCTCAGATCCTTTTTTCTGGACTGGTCCTGAACTTAAGAGAACTGGAGCAAAAGTAAAATGGAGTGTTGTATGTGTCCCAAGGAGGGAGGCCTTTGTTTCAGGGCTCTTAAGGATTAAAATAGGGTTGCTATGTCCAAGCTTTTATGGACCATTGGTAGCAAGGCAGAAACTTTATGGATGAGGTGGATCCATTCTTACATTATCGAAAACTAATGTATTTGGTGAATGAATATTCCAACTTCTGCTTCATTGACAATTAGAAAGATGTTTAAGTTGAGGCGATGAGTTCAACCTTGGATAAAGTACACTCTAGGTTATAGTTTCGGTACTTTCATTTGGCTGGACAATTGGTACCCTTTTGGTCCTCTAAAGTCTTGGTTTGGTGATAGGCTTGACCATAATTTTCTCAGGTCCATGTCCTTAAAAGTGGCTTCTATTATAAGAGACACTACCTTGTGCTGGGATAACAGAAGGAACCCTGTGGTAAGAGAAATCCAGGATAGAATCTTTCAACAGAAAATGGGAAAGTGTTGAAGGTGTGGTTCAACAGATTGTAATGATATGCGGTATTGGATTAGCTCTCGGAGGAAGATCAAACAGGTCATCCACCAACTATCAATTTTGCCTTGGCTGGAATGTCTCAACTCAACTATGATTGTGGATGATACTTAGTCTTTGTTTTGTATGTTGTGTATGCTTTGTCTAGCTTTTGCTCTGTTTGTTTGTTTTCTGGGATTTGTAGGTTGTAATGATTGTTTAGTGGTAAGAGTTTTTCTTTCTTCTGGTTGTAAGGGTAGGAGTAGTGTTCCTATCCTAGTTATAGTGGGTCTATTTCATTTGTTACATGGTTTTGAATATCGGCCACTACATACCATATCGGCCGGTTCGTCTCGGGTTTTGGAGGTTTTGGAGGCTCCGATACAGATACATACAGTACCATATCAACCGATACGCCAAAAAAGATTTAAAAAAATAAATTTCACGACCGCTACACCCGATTCCCACGACGTATTGTTCAATACGCCGGTTCCCGATAAACCGATGCCGCTATTTAAAACTATGTTTGTGTGCCCGGACTCGGGGGTATGCCCTACTGGTATTGTTCCTTGTTTTGTTTCTTAACAAAATCTCAACTCACCAAATTTGTTGTCCTTGTTCTGTTACAAAAGAATTGTAGATTGTATGTTACTCGCACAGATTCAATTCGTCCAGAATGCGACAAATCAGGCACTTGTCCTAAAATCTTGGTGCTCGGGGTTTCATTGCCCTAAATTAATCGTTCAACGTCGAATTCAATCCTATTTGAGGTAACGAATTTCGATACACGAGTTACAAAGAATTAGGGATCGAAGCAAGATTTATGAACACCCAGTACCAAGACATAAACACCATGATTTCTCCCCGTGAGCGACTCTTTTGCCGCATTCTAGTTCAGTAGGTTAAACATCTATACGCTATAGACCTTCAGATTTCATCAAGATTTATCTTATTATATGTATCATAAATGGATATTATTGTGCATTTTGTGTTGTATTGCATGCATGCATGCATCAATATTTTACTGGAAATTAAAGGAAATTACCTGCCCAGAAAGGCGGAGCTCCACATAGAAGGATGTAAAGAATAACGCCTGCGCTCCATACATCTACTTCATGGCTGTAATTCCGTTTAAGCAGTTCTGGGGCCATGTAATAAGGGCTGCCAACTATTTCACTGAAACGCTGACCTGATTCGTCAATAGATTTTGTCAGATTAGGCCATTTTTGCTGTAGTGATATTGTTCAAATTATTCGCAAGCCAAATGCCAAGTAAAATCAATTTGTAAGCAGCAAGTATATTCATTGTATGAACTGGGGTTCTGGTGGTAGGTGCAGATTGCTTGTTTTTTTGTTTGAAAACTTTGTAAGCATGCAGCCAGTATATTCATGTCTGATAGGCTCTTGTCGGGCACAAATCTAATATCGTAACATGAGTGTTAAGTATTTGACACCAGCATCTAACATATTCGGACGATTCGAGATGATATGAATCTTCAGATTTCAGATATTATCGGTAGCCATATTGTACCGTGTGAAAAGCATACCAGGCTTAAAGAATATAGAGAGGCCAAAGTCTATGGCCTTCAGTGGAGCAGTTTCACTATCATCTCCATATAGAAAGTTTTCGGGTTTCAAGTCCCTGTGTATTACTCCATTTTCATGGCATACCTGCAAAATGAATAATTCGCAACTAAAACAATCAATTAATAAAATTATGTACAATGCCAGATCAAATGAAAAAAAAAAAGTGCCTAAATTCTGGACATTTTCGGAAAAACTTTTCCTACACCCACAAAGCCTGAAATTCTTGGCATGGACAGCTCTACGTTAGACAGAGACAATTTTTGGTTCCAAATGAACGAATATTCTCAACCATTCATTTCTCTTTCCTGAATATTTTTTGAAACACTTTTCGTGGATCATAACATTTTTGTTGGACAATAAGAAGAAAAAGAAAGGACGAAAATGTAAATATACATACCTTGACAACCTCCAAAATGGTCTTGGTGGTGGTTGCAGCCCCTCTCTCATTATAATGCTTTCTTGCAACAATCCTATCAAAGAGTTCACCCCCTTGGCAAAGCTCCATCACAAGATAAACAGCCTCCTTGTCCTCGTACACATCTTTGTACTTGACAATGTTAGGGTGGGAGGGCAAATTCCTCATGATCTCCACCTCCCTCCTCACATCCTCGATGTCGATCTCCGTCCTCAACTTTCTCTTCGATATTTTTTTGCATGCCACGAGCTCTCCGGTAAAGTCGTCGTAGCAATGGTAGGTGACCCCGAACTCTCCCCTCCCTAGCTCTTCTCCAAACCGGTACCTGTTGAGAATATCAATACTAAAGTTTCCCTTATTTATTTCAATGAAGAAACTTTCCTGAATAAAAAAAAAAAAAAAACCATATACCATTGATCTCTTTGAAAACTTTTATTTTAGAATCAGTTTAAGAAAACTCGTCTGGGTGCAAAACTTATTTTTGAGAAAATACCAAAAAGATGATTTAAGATTCACGAAAATCGTTTTTCCTAAAAATGAAAGATTATGAAAATTAAGAGTATTTTACCTTTCTAAAAAAAAATTCATGAGAAGTGTTGTTGAAAAAAATGGAAGCAATAAAAAATAATATGTAATGAGTTGGTAGTAAAGAATCTTATGGTGGTACCGCTTGAAGACGTCATTCTCAGATGAATCTTGGAGGATGGTGATTGAACGCGACCGATGTGGGGTTCGGGTTCTTGATTTTGTTTTTTCATTTATCTTGTAGGAATTATCCAATGGCACTGAATTGATGTGTTTGGTATTCTTCAATATGGTTCCACCCACGGATATGCAGGCCCCCATGGGAATATCATTAATGGATTTGTTCCATTCTCATTAACAAATTCCCCATGGGAACACACAGAGATCACAATGGAAAACCTATCCCCTATGAGAGAGAGAGAGATCACACACACACAGAGAGAGAGAGAGAGAGTTTCTGGCATCAAGAGCTTCAAAAAAAATTGTGGAAAATTGTTGTACGGTTTTTTCTCACTTGCCCCACCTTTTAAGGGTGTGTTTTGTACAATGCCATCCCCTCTCCTACTTTTATTGGTCGTGAAAATTGAGAAGAAAACTTCAATATCAAAAGAAGTGTATTCCAACAAAGTTGACACATACGGCCAGACAAAACATGAGCTTAGCAAACCCCTAACACATGATAAGAATATATTAAGTTGCCAAAGACATTAGGCCTCATTTGGTAAACGTTAGCTGGGACTTCCTATTAATCCCGTCTGGACCACGATTTTTGAAGTTTTTATTAGTCTCCAAAGCTTGTTTATGTTTTGTGCAGAGATCTAAAAGATATTCACATAAACATGGGCGGAGGCAGTAAGAGACGAGGAATCTTTACAATGGTAGCTCTAAGAATTATCAGAAGGGTGTTCAAAATTTCTAGGAACTCTAGAAACCATGACTATAGATATTTAAAAAAAATAATAATCTTTATATCATATCAACAGCATAAATTCCAATTAAAGGAAGAAGAGGCATCTTATTATGAACGGTATTACAACTGGCTTCGACAAGTTTTTATATTTTGAAACAGTTCCATAATATATAGCTTTACTATGAACGGTATTAAATACTCTCTCTCAATATAAGTAACCAAGCAATCGTTCATCCACTAATCTCTCATTCGATTATGCAGATTGCTCGCATGAACAAGTTTGATTTTCTTATAACAAACTTGTCCATGATTCCAACTAACAAAACAAAAATTAAAAAAATCATCAATGTTATGAATTGTCTATATAACAATACTAATCTACTGTTTTCATATAGCCTATATAATCATCCTAATCTATTCATTTAATATTGCCTATAAAATAATCAGTGTTTCACAAAAAAGATAAAGTGCACATATATTAAATTTTTTATCTTTATTTTAAATTGTAGTGAGTAATTTCTTGGAATAAGTATAAATAGATCAAAGATATAGGGTTAGTAGTGTTCGTGCCTTCTAAGAGCAAATGTGTAGGGACAAAGAAACACCCAAATTCTCAAATATCCAATTTATATATATCCACATTCATGAAGGGTGGAGCTCAATCTATATCCACATTGCAATCACGAAAACATGACAAGAGCTCTTATAATGACCAAAATATGGTGCCTATAAAATGGTCCGATCATTTTGCCCTTATACCCCAAACTTTGTGTATCCTTTATTTGGATTTGCTTTTTGTTTTAGACGAACTTGGTCTCAGCAATTTATGTACTTGGTCGTTATTGTTTTTGTTGAACTTGAACCCCAAAAAGGCGTGCATATCTCTTAATTAGAAGATTTTTTTTTTTTTTTTTTTGCTGATGAGATGGTAGAGATTTCATTGGCTCACTTTGGATATTCATTTTTTGACTTGTCCTTTGCATTAGATGTACTTGGTTGCATTGCATACTTGCATATGTTCATGTATACACACACTTCTTGTATTTGTTAGATTCGCACCCCAAAAGGCCTTCACATTGCTAATACAGCAATTACTCCATGAGCCCACTTTGGGCATCTTTTTTGGACTTGCCCTGTGTTTAAGATGAACTTAGTCTCATGGTAGACACCCCAAAATTAAGCTCTCGTACACATTTTAATCCCCAATGATGAAAAGAAGCGTTCGGAAAGCCTCTTGGAATGGAATCCTTCAAGTCAACAGTGCCGCACGGCACTCATCTCTCACGTACAACACTCTCTCAGCCACGCACGGTGTTCTTTATGAGTTTTGGCGGTGGAAGTGTGCCGCACGGCACAGTGAGTGTACCGCACGGTATAGTTTCTGTAATAATCACCGATACCAGAACAATGGAAATGGCCAGGGTACAAATCAAGGACATGGTATCAGAGTTCTAGGTTCAAACCCTCAACCTTGGTTAGATTGGGTAGATCACTTTCCGAAAGCGTGAACTGAATAATAATATTATCTATTGTCTATGTTACTTTATGATATTCTACTTAAGTCTAACTTATAAGTACTTACTAACAGTCGTCCGACTTAGACTCCGAGTGTACCATGAGAAAACATAAGTTCTGCATGCTAGCTAGCAAATAAGTTGACTATACGTGGTATTTCTTGTATACATCGGTGTGGATTAAATCATTATTATGTTTACTGGTTCGTGAAATTTTCATTATTTATAAAGCTTATGTCCTGATTAAGCATGAAAAAGTAGAACCCCCTCTTAACATAATTTTCGAATTGAAGATGGTTGAGACGAGAAACGGAACCCACACCAACCTCAATAAAGGTGGGCCCCAGAATGCGCGGAACATAGACATCAACACACAATCGAACGGCCAAACTAGTGGCCATGCCAACGGTCAAACCAGCAGTACTGGCAATGGAGTGCCAGACCTTGCCCAGCTGCTTCAAGCAATAGCAGTCGTCGCTGCCAATTTGGTCCCACAACCTAATCAGCGAGGTCCCATGGCTGAAAACATGAATCAACTGTGTGGGTTTCACTGTGTGGGTTGATCGGCCAGGGTAGAAACCACCAAGTGGGTTGATCGGCCATAGAAGAAGGTGAAAGGGGAAAGTGGTAGAGAGAGAGAGAGAGAGAGAGAGAGGTGACTAGTGGATAGATTATTATTATTTATTGACTAGTGGAAGAATTTGTTGAATAAAAAATAAGGGTAAAGTTAAAATAGAGAGTCTGATTTTGTGAGTTTTTGATAAAGTGGCTTGCTAAATTGTAAAAGATGTTTTTAAGGTTAAATTTAGTTTTTTTTTTTTTTTTTTGGTGAGATTGATAAGGATGCTCTTATCGATGAACCGACTCATGACTCCATGTACTTCTTATTTTTGTTGTACTTGCACCCGAAAATAAAGGCAGAGTGGTCTAGACAAGTAGTGATACCAGGTGTTGGTTGGGATGCCATGATTTTGGTAATTTCATAATTGGGCAATATTAAAGTGGTGAATAATCCAGGTCAATGTCACTTCTTGGTAATTTTTCAATATTTTAAAGATAGAAAGTTGCAAAACAGAGACTGCTTGGATTGACCATACAGATTTGTATGAAGAAAATAAATACATTGTTTTATCTCTTTTTGACCAACACTTCTTTTCTTTTTCTTTTTCTTTTTTTTCCTCCTGAGAAAACAAAATCCAACTCACCTCTCACAATCAATTATCTCAACTCCCAACTTTCTAAGAAGATACATATCAACTTTCTTATAATAGAGCTTCTATTCGGAAGTGTTAATTAAGCATATAGTTAGCGTCAACGAAAACACTCATAACTTCATTTACTTATTTTTGCTTTTGTTCTACTTGCCCCGAAAATAAGGGCAGAATGGTCTAGAAAAGTAGTGGTACCATGTATTGGTCATCAATTATTGGAGATGCCATGATTGGTGAAAATAGGGCACCATAAAAGTGGTCAATAATACATGTCAATGCCACTTTTTGATAACTTAAAGATGAAGGGTTGCGAAACAGAACTACTTTAATGGACTGTAACAAAGATTTAATTGAAGAAAATTTGAAATTTGGCTTATCTCATGTTCATCAACGCTTCTTTTGTTTCCTCCTTTTAACAACATCCAACTCATTTTCTAAGAATCAACCGTCTCAACTTCACAAGAAGATGCATGTCGACTTTCTTATAATAGAACTTCTATTGGCATGTATTAAGCATATAATCAGTCTCAACAAAAGGATCGTAACTTCATGTACTTAGTTCTATCTCTTGTTGTACTTGCACCCGAAAATAAGGGGATCATGGTCGAGACTAAAAGTGATACACATCGTGTTGGTCATTAGGTATTCGGATATCATGATTTTTGTAATTTCAAAATTGGGCACCATTAAAGTTGTGAATAGTACTTCTAGTCAATGCCACTTTTTTGTAATTTTCCGAAATTTTAGGACGAAGAGTTGTAAAACAGAGGTTACTTTGATTGACCGTAACAAAGACTTGTTTGGAAAAAAAAATTAAAATTAGTTTATCTTCTTTTGACGAACGTTTTTTTTTTTCCCCCCTCCTGAAAAATGATATCAAACCACCTCTAAGAAGATGCATGTCAACACGATTGATCAAAAACCCAAAAAAAAAAATTATTGGTAACATACTAAAAAATGAGAAACTGTCCCAACTCACAAACTATAAACAAGATTGGGAACTTGTAACAAAGAGACTGAATCCCGTCCGACGATCTCTTTCGAAGTCAACCGGAAAAGACAAGAAGTGATGCCATGTCTATTGGTTGCCATGATTTTGGTAATTTCAAAACTGGGCACCATTAAAGTGGTAAATAATCCCGCTCAATGTCATTTTTTGATAATTTTCTTAAAGGGTTTTTTTTTTTTTTGGGTAAGTAAAGTTTATTTCACCAAAAAAAAGCATGAAGCATACAAAAGAACAACAGGGGCATCCCCCTGGCAGACTATACAACAAAAGCAAAAGGTCTGAATAGAGACCAAACAGTCAAAATCCAAACAAGAGAAAACCTATCAACAATTGTTAACAACAAAAATTCTAGAATCTAAAAGCCAATCATCACAAAGCTGTCTGTTTTGAGCAGAGAATTTAACAGGGGGTCAAGAACTAACCTTAGCACGAACTGAGTTAAGAATAGCCAGAGTCACCCCATCTACATTCCTGGATTTGCTTTGAAGTATCCTCTTGTTACGCTCACCCCAAACGATATAAATGGCTACCAAAGAGAGATTATATAGAGAGTCTCGCAAGGTTTTCCCTCCTCAGTGATGGACTGTCCAATCCAATTCCTGAGCTAAAGGCACAACAGACCTAGCAATCCCATTCCTAATTAAAACTTGTTTCCAAATCAGTGAAGAAAACTGACAATCAAAGAAAAGGTGGCTATGAGAGTCCATGTCAGCCAAACAAAAGGAACAATGTGGTGGAACCACCATACGTGGGGAAGGCTAGCGGTTGACCATGTCTTTCGAAGTCAACTTGAAAAATAAGCTATAAAACGGAGGTTACTCTGATTGACCATAACAAAGATTTGATTGAAGAAAAATTAAAGTTGTGGGGAAGGTTAGCGGTTGACCATTTCTTTCGAAGTCAACTTGAAAAATAAGCTATACTGGGAAGTATACAATATGATGGAAATAGAAATTAAAAGTTGTGGGGAAGGTTAGCGGTAGCATAGGGTGTAACTGCCATGCACCTCATTCATGCATGTGTCGTTCGTGATCGACAAACTTATCGTATTGAACCTCCTGAAGATTTGGTAGAGAGCAAGATCTTTGTATGAACAATCCGAACAAGAGAGTGAGATCTCGCGTGGACAGTCCGAACAAGAGATTGAGATCGACAAGAGTGTTGGTGTAATACCTCAGGTTTGGTGGTAGATGGTGTTTAGTCCCACATTGATTGTTTACATGAGTGATTTTGGACATATAAAAAACTATGTAAGATACTACTAGTACCTTGGGTTTAAGCATTTTGGGCCATGTGGTGTGGCTTGTAGATCAAATCAGGTACTGCGATAGTGGTCTACATGAGGCGTTACAGTTGGTGTGCCCATGGGTGTGATTAACAAGAAACTCATAAAAGTACGAGGGTTGGTGCACCCTAGAAAGGCCATATGACTCGAGGAGATAATTAATACTACATTAGCGTCTGGGGCATACGTGATGCGTTTGCAAGTGATGACGAAAAAATAATTCAATTCCATAATGGTAAGAAAAAGAGCATGAAAAAATTACAGAAAAGTCTTGAATACATCAACATAAATTTGAACTTCATACCTGTTCAACTTTATCCATAGCAATTATTGGATATGGAACTGGTTTTGCGGAGTGGTGAAGGTGGAATTCAACTACCAATAATGAAGGATAATGCAAAGTGGGGGTGGTGAGTTAAACTGCCACTAATGGGGTGGGCGAGTGCGTGATCGTGGCTAGTAGTTGGATTGTCAATTCTGCCCCTTACAGTTATTCATGTCACATTTGTTTCAATTATGTTTTATAGGGGTTAGTTTTGAAAATAAGAAATGTATACACTATATCAATTTTAGAGGACACCAAAAAGGGATGGGAAATGCTTCAATACACACCCCCATTTTAGGACATATAATATGCACCCAACGAATGGCTCAGATTGTGCCACATCAGCAAAATGTGACCTGAAGAACAGGTCATGTAACAGGTCATCGTATCTAACCACAAACATTCATAAGCTGAACCATAAAATTCATAAAGCAATTCATAACCTATTTTTATGGGTCATAACCCATTCATAAGAATGCCACAACGCTCGTAAACAAAACCACAAATATTCATAAGAAAAAGCAAACGAACCACAAATCCTCGTAAAGAGCGATTCATAACTCACAAAGAAAATAAGCTTTTAAAAAAAGAAAATAAGTTTTAAAGTATTTTAAATGATTAATAAATTTTGAATCAAAATTCAATCATGAAAAAAAATGCATACCACACATATACATTGCCTTTTATCTAATAAAAATTTTGAAAAAAAAATATATCAATTTCTTTGGGTGAATTTTTTTTTTTTTTTTGTGTTAGTGTTAGTGAATCATTGAATTATATCAAGGTTAAAAAAAAAACAAAAAAAAAAAAATGTAGTCATGAACAAAAAAAAAAAAGTTATAATTTTTTTTAGAGAGAGAGAGTTGGACAAAATTTTTTACAAAATACAAATTGTTTTTTTGAAAAAATGGGTTAAAAAAAAGTTACGAGAAGGCTCTGCACAAATATATTCAGATGAACAATCGAGAGCGTTAATATGATAGCTTTTGTTGATTAAATCAATCACGGAAAGTTACACATCGATCGGATTTAGAAAACCCCTTGATTGAGGTATGAATGTGTTATTTAGATGAATTTTACAAGAGAGTTATTATCCGATTAAATGTAAACTGAAACACGATGAACTTAACTTTTTGTACAAATGATGTACTATGTAATGTGTGAAAGATAGACAGTTTTGATCGGAAAAAAAAAAAACTTTGGTGGGGCTGTTATGGTTTAGAATAAGATTCTCAGGCCTCGGGAAGCACTAAACATGATCCGATATCATGGCTATTGATATCCGATGATCTCCAAAATTGGTGTCAATGATGGAATCAACGAGGCGTGAAATCCTAACGGTTCAGATCAACCATTATAAATTATGAGTCGGTAACGACCTTTGAAATCTATACGTTGAATATAGTTGGTTAGAAACTAAGTCTTGTGCTATAGTTTAATGAACGTTAGCCACACGATCGCAACACAATTGTGACGATCAACACCTATCATTTTGTTTCTCTCAGTGTTTTATTCCGTCTCACCAAATTTTGGGTCAATATGATTTTAAAAGCCCCTTCATCGGGAGATTCGGGAAGTGAGAATCATTAGTAGGAAAAAATTCGTTAACTCCGATCGAGCATGTAGAGATAATTAATTTACTTAATTTTTGACACAAATGAGATAATCCCCCCTAGAAAAAAGATAGACGGTTTCGATTTTCTAAAAAAACTCGAAAGGCCATCGAGTGATGTATCATAACTTTACGAGGATTTTCCATACATTTTAATGCAATGCACTGCACACACACAATCACACACTATTTTTCGGTTCAAAATGGGATGAATTTTTTCTCCCGCCAGAAATTCCCCCAAACCCAAAATCAGACCCTTAAATCCCTAAACCAGATCCTAACTCTCTCTCTCATTGCGGTTTGTGTTTCTGTAGCCGTACATCTCTGCAAATGGGGTTTCAATGGAGTCCGTGATGATTCAAGGCGAGTATTTGCCCACGGAACGGTGTTATCTTACAGAGACGAACTCTGTGCTTTCCGGCGACGATAAAACTCTGTGATTTCCGGCGAGAGACGAACTCTGTGCTTTTCTCTCGGCGACAATAGAACTCTGTGCTTTCCGAAAATCACTGGTAAGGCAACTCTGTTGTTACTTCTATTCCAATTGCTAAAGAGTTACCATTAACTGGTTCAGACTACTGTTATTTGATCCATGTTATGTTTGGCTTTCTGTCCCTCTCTCTCTTTCTCTTCCGTTATGAGTATGAACACCCACATGTTCAGTCTGTATTTCAGCCATGTGTTCCTTTTTAAATCCGATTTCATTCTTGCATTTTATGTGTTCGATAAAATGTGCGAGAGAGAGAGGCATCAATACTTGCATTTTACGTGTGCAAAAGAGGCATCAAGTTCCTTTTCCAACAAAAGAGAAGGCATCAGAATTCCCAAATTTCGAGTTGGTTGCATCAAAATACTTCTATCAATTTTCTTTTCGGTGGGGTTTTGCCTTGAGGTCGAAAAGAACTTTCTCTTTAATTGACAACTTAACCTATCATGGTGTGAGGATATATAATCTTAATGTTTGGTGGCAGCCGACATAGCAAATTGAGCTACACCGTTCCCTTTCCCTCTAAGGAGCTTAGATATAAAAAGAAAAAGAAAGACATTCTACTGCTTTTTCTCAAAAAAGTCTTATGAACACAACTTTAGAACACAGTTGTGTTCGGAGCCATTCAAAAGCTTGTGGATATAGGTGCATCCGGAGTTGTGTTCCTATCATTGCTATTTTTTTCTCATTGTGTCACGGTGAATAGATTATTTTTGAACTTTCGGTGCTCGGTTCGGAGCCATTCAACTGCTGATTTTGGGGGTTTATTTCCTATAAAGTACTTCGTATTTATTGAGATTCTTTCTCCCTTTTTGTTGGGTAGGGGGGTGGGCTTGTTTGTTGTTTTACTTTCTCAATACTTCTCAATTAGTTCTATTTGTTTTAATTGCATGAACAATTGAAGGTTGTAAGTTTGTAACTGAAATAAAACTGAGAAAATCTAAGCGTTATTATTCATATATAGTGTGATTGTTTGGGTTACGAGCAAGGAAATGTGACTACTTTGTCGTGATCCAAACCAAATTTTGTTTAGTCAAAATCATAGCCAAGTGGATTGTTTGTGAACATTTGTGTTGGATTGTTTATCTAGCAAGTGCCTTCCTAATTCTGTCATCATGAACCATGTCTATCTGCCCAAGAATGAGCACAACTCCAATTAAATTTGAGCGTCATATTAAAACTTTGGCTTGGGTTGGTTGCATTTAGATTTATGTCTCCTAATATTCGTAGTCCAGTAAAAAGCTTAAGTCATGTTGGGTCTTCTAGTAATCAACAGCACCCTGTGCATTTTGAACCCATGGACGAGCTTCGGACATTCGAGAAAAACACGTTAAACCGAATCCTAAGAAATAGGAGTTCATAAAAGGAGCAACGATGGGAAGGAAGAACTCAATGAAAAAGATTGTGTAGTTGCTTCCGCAGCATTGTATTTTTTAAGAGAAGCACTTGACAAGTTATTGAAATACCCTCCACAGGCATCCTTCCTTCGAACCCAAAGTAGCATAACCTTAAGCAAGCCATAGTGAAAATGGTCGGGAACATCCCCAACGTGAAACCCCTATACAATCACATACCAAAGCATCAGTATTAGATTCATTATATAAATGTCACTACACCAACACTCACAGATTCAGGATATACCCCACTCTCCCATTACTACTTCTAGAGAATCGCGAGCTTCTTCTTCGTTAGCATTCTGTGCTGACGTTTTTTTTGGTTTTTTCCCTTCTCCATGCTGCTGCAGTTCTTTTGATTGTGAACGTGTCATTCTACGAGTAGGATCAACCGACGGTCCGTCCAATTTCTTTCTTTCCAAAAGCTCCTGTTTATACTGCTCTATAACTTCCATGCGTTTTCGTTTCGGTTCTTCATTCTGTCGTTTCAATTTTTTATCACAATTCTCCATCACGATATCCTAGATGAAAACGCATAATAATACACAAATAGATGAAGTTAGATGATCAAGTAATATAGAAAGGCAAGCTTGCATTTTCTCCTCCACAGATTCATGTGCAGGTGAACTCCTTCTCTATTGATTTATTTTCTTTTTAAATTTTCTTATCTATGTGCTATTTACCCTTTTCGGCTGCACCTATGTAATGGTGGTTCTTTGTTGGATGGGATTGTATTTGAAACAAGTGGTTAATTCATTTAGTCATTTTGATTTTAATGTTTCATACCAGTGATAAAGATCTGTTTTGGTGAATTATAAGTTTGCATTTGCTAATCATGTAATTTCCCTACTTCTAGAAATTGGAGCTCATAATTTTGTGCCATTTTCTTTTCATATAAGTTGGATGGGACGCTCTATTTTACTATTGATAATGGCGCTGGAGTTTAATACCCTACGCTACAATCGGAGAGTGATTGGTATTTCCTTATTTTCTCTTTTCTTACTCAAATACCCCTCTTTCTATGGTTAATCACAATTTTGACTTACAATGATTTTGTCATGAAGCCATGATTGTGGGCTGTTCATAATAAAGTTTATGCAAGGTGTCCCACTACCACATGGCATATTAACGGTGACTATTTGCAATTCGTTTCTTTATTATTATTATTTTTTTCCTTTTGCCCCTTCAGGTCAAGTAAACTTTTCTTTCTTGTCATTTTGTAGTTCGATGATCTTGAAAGGCCACGGTTGGTGGTTGACATCGTGAGAGATCCAAATAACTCGAGCCGGAAGGATTTTTCTACTCGACTTAGGGTTCATATGCTGCACTTTCCTCTAGAATTTCTGGGATTTCATTTTACGTTCCAGATTATCGTTGTTGTTTGCCAGATGTGTTGTCCTTGGCTGTGTTACGATGTTTTCAGGAAATATATTGTTGCATCTGCTGTGCCTTCAGAGCTTGTTAAGATTGACTCATGCTGTTATTGAGTGTTACGGTGACATGTCAGTGATTGAATATGCTGCCAGTTTGACTCCTTTGTGGCTACTTGCTGCTACTTGCACCGAGGTGAAGGGCGTTGTTTTCATGGTCTGTAGCATACCGTATTGTTATCAGTAATTGGTAGCTTGCTGCCCAGTTTGGTCAAATTCATAGGGACAGTTGGAGTCATGCTAGTTTCTGATAGTTGATGTTTCCGTATTGATATAAGTTTTGGTAGCTTGCTGTCTAGGACCCAGTTTGGTAGCTTGCTGCCCAGTTTGGTTCATGCTGGTTATTTGTTGTTGTATATCACTCGGTTTAGGGGTGATTGCCACCTATCATTGGCGGGCTCTCCCTTGGAATTTGATGTAAATGGGAAACTGATTTGGCTCAAAATGCCATATGATACCTGCAGTTGCATTCTACTAATCAGGTGGTGATGTTGAGATGGCATTCAATTGATGGTAGCTGGTTGTCCACGCCTACTCTTGGCATAGTTCCCGATAATCAGCGGCCATTTACATTGTTGTTATCATCTTACATTTTTGGGGTCATTGTATATGAAAGTTTTACCTTTAGAACAAAAAACAGTTTACACAAGTGCTTTTTCCTTGCTAATTGGACATTGTATAGCTGCATTTTGCGGGCCGGTGACATTGGCCCTGTATGTATTTGTACAGAGAAAAATAAATAAATATTTTTTCATGATTTTGTGGTTTATATTTTTGGCTGCATTCTGTCCAGGATATGTCCTTAGGTATGGGTCATGAGAAAGGAAGCTGCGCTTCTTTCTGAGAAGTAAGATGGGCAATGGAAAGAGCATGGTTACCCAGACTGGCCTCCTTATGGTAGAGGTGAGCAACATACCAGGCAACGGCTTATAACGGTTTAAGTAAGCCTCAATCTAAACTCCTGAATCTTTAGTGCAATCAAATTCCAGCCATTATTTTGTAAAAAACAGTTTTGGACGGTGTGGATATATGTTTGGATGTTTTGGGATTCAAAGACTGAGCTCCCTCACAAAGTTAGCGGAATTTGAGAGTTGGTAAAATTTCAAAGTTAGTGAAATTTTAGAACCAGTGCAAATTAGTGAAATTTCAAAGGTAGTGAAATTTGAGAATTAATGGATACAGGCAATTGGCAATTTTGTTCAAGTTTCTTCCGATAGCCATATAGTTGTAGAATTTTTTAAAAAATAATACTATATTGATTAGAAAAATTTGAAACTAGGGTGGGGCAACCACCTAGACTAACCCACACTTGCGTCCTTGCTTATGGGGATTCCAGTGGGGTTAACACAAATGAAAATTCACGCGTCATCAGCGCCTGATCTAAATGAACTGACTTGGGTCTTAGCTCCAGATTAAACGCTTAGACCCATGATTTGCTCAACTTGCCATGAAAGCACACTAGCTTTGAAGCTTCTGTCTCGAACAAATAGCTTTGAAGCTTCTGCCTGGAAAGTCCAGAAAACGACAAAAGTGGTGGCAGTTATTGGTAGTTGATGACAAGTTTGAGATGCCCGATCGTTCCACGAAACCTAGATTTTGTGTTCAAAGAGAGAGAGAGAGAGACAACGTTGACCCTCCAAAAAACATCATGCTATTATCGATGAAGAAACTAGGGACCCAATTACATAGCACTAAGATTGCCATGCCATATTAAAGGTAAACAAGTGATAAAACTACTGCTAAGTACTTGAACGAAAAACAAACAGTAACTATAACAACTGTCATAGATCACGTGTATATTGGAATTAGCAACACCACCCGATTCGACACGACCCCAAAAAAGCATCAAGCAAAACCCGATGCTTAAAAACCATGCATCTTTATCTCTTCCTTCTTTGCAAGGCCCGCCTGCAAAAAAATGATCAAGGAAAACTCAGCACAATACAAATAAAAGAAATGGAGACGCAACAGTAACAAGAGAAATGGAGACGCAACAGTAACAGCAGAACCAAATTTTTCTCCAAAAAATTACCTTGACAAGGAAATTTGACACATTCTTCCGCTGATCACCCTGAAGCTGAATCACCTTGCCAAGTTCTTCGTTCTGCCCAACGTTACCATTACAACAGAACTCCTTGAGATCCTTGAGGATTTTTTCAAGGCTGAGTTCCTCCTTCAGACCTTGCACTGTTGTCAGGCTTTTCTTCCCATTCCTCTGCTGGTTGCGAATGTGAATGAACTTTTCCACCACCACAGAGTCGTTGGCGTCAGCAAATGGGTCTGCAGTCGCAAAGTTCATCTTATGATAAGCCAGCAATCCGACAAGACACTCATAATGTGCCAATCAATATGCTGAAGAAAGGCACATGACGATCATGTCAAATCTAAAGGCCTTGGCCAAATTTTCTAAATATTTGACAGCCAGATCCATTTCTTCACTGGCAAACAGACAAAACCATTAGTCTTAGCCACAGACATAAGTAATGTAACAGGAATTGTCACACATTTCACCTAAAATCACCAGATAACCAACAAGGAACGCGTGTACTTGCGTGAAAAAAGTGGCAATACACCTAATAATGTCAATTAGCAATGGAGCAGATAAAGCATTTTTAAATATCTTCGGTAGTGCAACTGGTGATGCCACCTAACCATGCAAAAACCAATAGTCAGGTGCTATAATGAGGAACTATCTGAAATAAAAGAAGTTATTCAAAGTTCCAAAGGAAATTAGCAGTAACAATAATTCCCCAACTTTGACATGCCACGGGTGAATGACCTTTTTAGGGGCTTTTCTGAATGCCTGTTTGGATGTATATTCATGTTTTCTGGTTGATAGACACTAAGAGACTCCATTGAGAAAAGGATAGCCTGTTAAAAACAGAGGTGGGATAAGATGTGGGCAAAAAAATTTCTTCTTAGAGTGACAGTTCAGCTAATAATAAGCTAATAATAAGCTCACAAGTATGAAGTATGACTCTGACACTGCAGATACATCTGAACTAAGCTTAATTCTAATATCTCTGTGTGTGTGTTTTCTGTTTCTGTCTCTTTCGGTAAAGAGGGGAGAGAGAGAGAGAGAGAGTCAGAGAGAGAGGAGATCATGGAGTCTTGTGGGATAAAAACTAACGCTTCTCTTTTTCATCACAGTCTAGAGAACAAAGTGAGATTAAAGATAAAATTTACAGTCACGGCTAGTCCCAGAGAGAGAATATACTTACCATCTCAGTTTATTAATAAAAGCAAGATCGAAAATACTACCTCAATTTCTTTATTACGCTTTTGTTAAAAGCGTGATCTTTTTAATTTTCATAGTGTGATCTTTGTGCATTATTGTAGTAGTGTCTGCATCAAAAACAGATCGGATCTTCTTTACGTAGGATGCTCAGCATCAAAAGGAGCCAAGTTGATAACATCTATATCTATTGTACCATAAAAAAAGATCAAACTACTTGGTGTTTTGATAACAAAATGAAATGACATCGATGTCCACTACATATGCATATGAAATGTAAAATTGTAAATAATTAGCAACGTATAGCTAGAAAATCAATACACTCTCTTAACACAGATTTGCTTTGCAAAGAGCATATACCTTTGATGGTATGTGTGAGAGACACTGCTACAGCGGCAAATGATACGTTGGACATGACATGTCCAAGGGCATGACAGAATGCTACTGGAGTGAGGAGAGCCAATTGTTCCTCGTCAATTGGCTGCATATACAGATTAGGAATCAAGTAAATAATGCACGACAAAATGTACTCCAGCAGAGAAGTAAAATAAAACAAAGAGGACAAAACTCACGACACGTTTTGGTAGACCAAAAGCCCAACTAAAAAGGCAATAGACCGCACCAACTAGGAGATGCACGACCGAGACAAAGCTGCGGAAGGCAAAAAAGATCTTTTAATCATTTCAAAGAACAATCTGTAATATCTCTCAGAAGCACCGTTTAGAAGCTGAAAAGAGAGCTTAATCTTTCACTAATCTGCCTAACGGTTTAAGTCATTCAGTAATGGAAACTTACTATGGATATGGAAAATAGTTATAAACCTTCTTGTTCTAAATACTGAATATGACATTCAGGAAGTACCAGCATAGAATACACTCAATACTCAACAAAAGGAGTTTTTATGAATAAATTATATGCAACAACAATTAACTAGGGGTATCACTCAATTTGCAAGGCAATCGTAACTACACTTGGCATACATGATACAGCCTATATAGGATTAATTATAATGCATATCCATGTTAGTATGTACTCACACACATACCAGGGTGCACGTTTCAACTCCTACAAATACACTGAAACCATACAAAAACATGTTAGCTAGGGCTGGTTTACTAGGTCAACAATAATGTACACGACCATAAGAAAACAGACCATGCCTGAGCCTCTACAGGACCTGCAAGTTTCAGGCCTGGTTCCTGGAGGAATGCCGATTCCACCTAAAAATTTCAAGCAAAAACAGAAATAGATAATTAGCACTTTCAGATTGAGATGATACAAAATAAACTATAGCCACTCAAAACAAAGGAAGAAACAAATAAAGTTACAAATAAAAAGAGCAAAAAGACCTAACAACAAAACTATAACTGCAGAGATGTTAAGCCCAGAGAATAGGCCCATACCACAAGTTTCACAAGGCAAATCAGCTTGGAAAACAAAGTCTTGTTACATCCCTGACCCAAACCTATGTGACCATAGGAAAGGGACACAGTGTGGTGATGCCAGGGGATGATTGTGTTCATTGTCAAGTGTGTCACCACATATTTTCCCATTCCCCGATCATATCGCACGCGAAATAGTGCTCCACAACCAACTCTAGTTTCTGCCCTGGATCTTCTCTTTCGTTTCGCATTGTCATAGTACTTACTTGCCCTTGCCCCTTGCTTGAACATACCCACTTCCTACTCATTACCACATTGTCCCCGCACATTTTTCTTCTGTCTTTCCTTATGCTAAACCCACTCACTTTGGCAAATAAGTTGTAAAATGTATGTGCATCATCCTCCAAATCAAATTTCATTTGAAAAATCTCAGTGCCTAAATTGTCGTGGACTTGTGAGTTCAACCGTTTTTGTTTCCCATCAACACCATCAGCCTCACCCGTGTCCATGGCGTTAAAAGTTTCAAAATCTGCCTCATTTTTCATTTCCTGTCCTTCACCTTCAACATTGCTAACTTTCTTTCTTGATGGAGAATGCACTCGTTCCATAAAACCTACAATATTGCAAATAGAGTTAAAGGAGAAAATGAATAGAGTTCCCATGCATGATAATGTGTAACAATGAGGCAGTCACAAAAGTGTCATCGACCAATGATTGTTCTTAAGTTAAGGTTGAACTTCAAAAAAAAAAAAAAAGAAACACATCATTTGCAAATGTAATCCTCAAATGCCCGTGTAATTTACTAAAGCAAATCACTTGCAATTGTTAAACAACGGAAAAGCTTTTGGTGGTTGGAACAGTGGAAAGAGTCCTATAATGAACAACGGAAAAGCTTTTGGTGGTTGGAATAGCGGTAACTCTCTCTCTCTCTCTCATATTACAAATATGTATACACGTGTCTGAATAATGATGTGACATTGTATATCTGCTATTTGATTATATGCTAGAAATTGATTCTGGGACCTCTGGTAGTCGACAAACAAAACTTGGGCTTGATCATTCTTTGTTTCCCCTTAAATTTTCCATATTGTATTATTGAACTAGAATTTCCAGATAGACTTAGATTCTTGTGCAGGTTACTTAATTAGGTAAGAGCTGAATCATTTGTTAGGTGGTCTTCTTAAAGGGGGATGATGCAATGTGGAGCAAACAAAAGTGATAGAAATTAGCTTTTTATCACAGCAACTAAAAGCCATAAATCATAGTAGAAATTCTACTCTAAGTTGAAGTTTGACTAAAAACAGAAATTAGGTGATTAAATACTCATGTTTTTTTAATGCACTACAACATCACTTGCTCAAGCAATTCTTTTTATGTGTTTTCAGCGCTCAATCCAGATAAGTGGATTGAATTTAAACTACAAGACAGAGCAAAAGTCAACCACAATGTTCACTTATTCAGGTTATCCTCCTGTCTTGTTCATTGTTAGCCAAGACAAATCAGTAACATTTACTTGTTCCAAGTACAAAACATCAACTCAGAGTTGACGGATGTAACAACCCCCCTCCTCTTGCTATTTCAATAGCATACCACTCCCATCTCTACGATATTCAATCTAAATCACAAAGGCAAAGGTGCTTTCACTATGCTTCAAGAGTATATTATCGTAATAAAATTGCTATGAAAAAAGTGAAGTACGAAGAGTCACCGAACATCCAAGATAGAACCACCAAATTTGAAGAGAAAAGTAAGATGATACAGATATTGAGAGGAAGCTAGTGATCACTGATCATATATGCAAAACTCAATCAAATATGCTGAGACATATACCTTAATTCCCTCCAAATACAGTGTTCTTCAAAAACTGCGATGAAAACGAAAATTTCACAAGTTAAAATTGTTTATAGTGGCTGTGGATCAATAAAACAGAAGAAGATTAAGCACACTTATCGGACCACGTTAATGATTGAGAAATTTTAACGCGCCTATAACTTTGGTGGAACGGATTGGAATTTTCAACAAAGGGAGGGCGAGAAGGGTAAGATGCCTATAATTTTGGTGGAATGCTATTGAAGACTTTGAACGCTATAATTTTTTAAGAGCGAGAGTTTCCTCCCGTTCTTATCACAAAACGCTATGTTTGCTTTTCTATCATAAAATTCCTAAAAGAAAGCTATTAGATGATGCCATTAAAAGCCATATATCTTGTAGTGAGCAAAAGTTCATACAAATCTGCAAATATTATGGTTATGTAGCTAAGGCATACTCAAATTTCTATTTCAATCTAGAAATTGAAGGGAGTTGTGTAAAGCTAAAATACTCACCGAATTTCGCAACGAAAACCGGTGCGGCATTAGAAAGGTATTGTGGCTAGGTTCTGAATGTTCCTGCAAATTCCAAGCTTGGAATGCTATGTTTGGAACCAGTATTGTGTTTAGAATATCATTTACAGACGAATAGACACAAAATTTAACCTAGAAACTTAACAAACTGGAAAAAGAAAAGATAAAAATATGAAGGATGGTGATATTTGCTTTGGCGGAGGAGTAGAACCCTGATTATATAGGGTAAAAACTTAGAAGAGAAAAAACTGATAGACAAAGATGCAGGGAGACGGAGAGGAAATGAGTAGCCATATACCTGTTGTCTTTCTTTTTCTTTTTCTTTTTTCTCTTTCTAAACAGCAAAAAAGGAAATAATGTTAATCTTGAAATAGTTACAAAGATTAAAAGGGGAGGAAGCACATCATCATCACAACGAGGGGAAGAATCCCAACAAGGTTGGCACCCGACCTATCGACAATCTTATGGCGCACCAAACCCAAAAAGGAAGCAAATAAACCAGTTGACAAGGGGTCAACCATAGAAACAGAGAATGAAAGCAATATAAGCACCACTACTCAACCAAATTGGCACTAAATTGATACGTAGGCAAAAACAGATTCCCAAAAAATTAGGCCCCACACGCCCCTTGAAAACTTGCATCCAAACATCCCAGAGCCAACACTTGCAACCGACCAAGAAGTTGGCACCAATCATCTTCATAGCAGGAAAAATGCGCCCAAACCGCCAAAGTTGAATAGACATACTAAAACCTAACAATCAGAGACTCATAAGACCAAATTGATACTTGTTGTCTTGTTTGTTGGTGATGATCCATTAACTTGTGTTTTACAGTCAATATTATACACATTAAGTGTTTGCAATTTTCTCAATTACTTTGGCATTGCATCTCTTACATTGAAACTGTTTTACTTCTAGGCCCGTGTGCTTGAGGATGCTAGAAAATTCAATTTAAAGGCAATTTAGAAGAAATTGATACAATGTAAGATATAGGAGACAACACCAATTGGTGTTGACTAAAATCAAGTTTACAAGCACCACTACTCATATTGACTATATGTCCGTAGATTCAAACTTCATTGTACATGAACAGGGAAGAACTAACCAATTTTTGTTTTTCGAATTGAAAAGAACAGGGAATTAGTAAAACGTAAAGGAAATGAAAATATAATATAATCATAATTAAGAACACGTAAAATGAAGATTCTTACTGGTAATGATGGTTCGGTGAGAAGCGGATTGCAGTTGTGCTAAGTTTTTTATTCAATCTTCATTAACTGAAGCCGACTTTCACTTTGCCCGTCAAATCCAATGGCTACAGTAACAAATAAAAATAGAGACTTGTCATACTATCACTATGATGAATTTTACAAAGACATTGAATGCAATAAGAAAGTTAAGTTAGTTTTCCAAATGCTGTATCAAATCAACCCTCATATGAAGAACATTTTCTGGAGCCATAAGGAGAATTTGTAGTCATCCGGTCACCATAAATCCGGTCACCATAACCTGATCGTCCCCTTCCAGCATGTTTCGAATAAAATTTCTTTCAGGCATTCTATCAAACAGCTACTGAGCGGAGTCCATTAGACCGAAAAATTTAACTGACTTTGTAACTCCGTTTGAATGCCAAGAAAAAGATTCAATCAGAGGAAAAAGGAAAACAAAATCGTCACACAGAGAGAGAGAGAGAGAGAGAGAGATTAGACAGAAAAATTTAACTGACTTTGTAACTCCGTTTGAATGCCGAGAAAAAGATTCAATCAGAGGATAAGGAAAGCAAAATCGTCACACACACACAAAGAGAGAGAGAGAGAGAGAGAGAGAGAGAGGGAGAGACTTACAGAGCAGAAATGATATTGCATGAGAGGAAGAAACAACGGGACTGATACAGATCGTGGAGAGAGAATTCAGGAAGAGGTTTATGGATGACTGGTTCAACAGGTAACCAGTAGAATGACTTATTATCTCTCTAAATTTTGGAGGGTTAAGATTGAATAATTAGCATCTAGCGGTTAAAAAGAGGGGTGCATATGGTACGTCCTAAAAAAGGGGTGTGTACCGTAGCTGGACCCAAAAGGGATAGCCCCTTTTTTATATTAGAATAGATGATTTCCCCAAACACATGTCTCCTCCAATCACCTCCCTAGAGAAGTTTGAGAGAGAGAGAGAGAGAGAGAGCAGCGGCACCTCCCTAGAGCTTCCCTAGTGGCCGATCCACTCCCCCCACCGCACCCCTTCCACCCACCTCCTCTCCTCTCTGACTCTCCGATCTTCTATGGCTACTCTTTTTTATTGGTAGATTAATGATATTTTTCTCTCTTCATCCAAAAAAAAAAAACCCCTACCTCTATCCAAACTACGGAACTTTATTTTTAATGCTTCTCACTATTAATTCACGTATCAATCACTTTCTGGCCCTCAATTCTCTTTAACCTATAATAACAACAAGGCCTAGTGATCATTAATAAATTTGTGTGGTGCACCTTACCCGTTCAATGGGTGTATACGATACCTTTCTACTTTAATTAATACAAATACCCAATTTTCGTTGGCAACAATTATATTCACACCTGCCGACATGGGTTGCAGGATTTAATGGCCAACTACATAGATGTTCTTTTGCGACAGGAACAACGTTGATGTTTAGAGAGTGGTTTATCAGAAAGGTCGGGGGTTGCTATTGTATAGCTCGTGCACAGCAGCTGTTGTGCACGATTTAGACCGTCCATTTCTTGGATGGACAATCCAGATTTCAAACAAAATAGAAGAACTGTTCGCCGAATAGTTTCCTTTCAATCCAAACCGTTGAAAAGATTTGCGGACGGCTCAGATTGTGTGACACAGCTGCTGGGCACAAATTAATTACACAGCAGCAACCCCAGGTCCTATCAGAAATGATATGCCTGCACATACAAATCAGTTTCCCACAAAGCCGATCGGAGATCGCTAATTTTATCTAAAATATTTTGTTTATGGACTATGTAAAAAATCAACTCAATTGAATATCAATAAAAGTGTTTGCAATACATCCAACTTTGTTTCAAAATTCTAGCTTGAACTGAGGGTCATAGTTAGATTTCCAATTGAGCTGAACTTTTACAGAAATCCTAAATAAGTGGCTTCAATTATTCTTTCGGGACTAGAGATGCTGTGGATATGCGCAGTACAAATCCCAAATCGGTACCCATAGCAGTGCTGGGGGTTTATCTAACGGGAAATACTTATTCACGGATGTGGCGCAAATGGAGAGTTTGCGCCACGCGGATCTCGGCCGTCCATCCCGAGATCCAACAGCTCTGAGCGGGACATAGTTTGTTTTTTCATCTACAATGCATTTCTCTCCGTTTGCGCCTCATCCGTAAATAAGTATTTCTCTTTATCTAACAAATAAAAACAAAAGAACAAAAAGAGTGGCTCTTATCCAATCCTTGGCCCATGTAGTTGATCTGTGTAGGTCTCTTTTGAGAGTCGAATGATTTTGACTGTAAAAAGAAAGAAGAAAGTAGAAATTTGAAAATAAAAAATTCGTCCACGATCGAGAATGTGTGGCGTTAAGAGTGTCAAGATAATTTTTGGAGATCATTCACCACCTCTTCCCTTACTGGGAAAATGAAGCGAAAAACTCTTACTGACCAGAGTGTCATTTTTTGTAATTCGTCATTCATAATCTATTACATAGGGGATCGGGAAATGAGACTCGATCCCGAGATGCAGTGTGAGACATTCAAGAATTCTATCGAATGAGCTAGCCACCACTTGCATCAGAGTCTCGTTTATTGTGAAAGAATTATATCGTTTATTGTGAAAGAATTATATTAGTGTACGATACTAGAAAGAATTCGGACCCCAAAACAAAAGCCAAAATAATGCGAACAAAAATGTATGGAAAAAAGGAGAAGGTGGAGAGGAAGCAGGACAAAAGGGCGGGTTTCACGTGTGATCTTTGTGCGTGTGGACCCCTACCTTCACCACCACACTTTAGAAACAAAAGATGTTGCGTGCAAGCCGGGTTCAAAGTCTATGCCGTGCACTTAGTGCGCTGTACAAATTCTATGCGGTTCATTTGGATTTTGGAGCCCATCTCAGGTCTTGTTTTTTTATCTGAATTGTTCATTTTTTCGTCTCATCGAGCAAGTAATTTTTGTAAAAATTCATGTTGATCAGACTTGTTAACTATTTGATCGGTAATCATTGAGTTTATTGTTTTGTAGAAAAAAAATCATGTACAATAGTTTCATTGAATGTTCCGTTTTCAAGAAAAATACAGTCTGAAAACATATTTAAAGATCTCTGATCATTATGAATCTCTACGCGGACCACACAATCGATGAGACGAATAAAATAAACGATTCGGATAAAAAAAAAAAAGGGATCCGAGGTGGGCCCCAAATGGACCACACAGCACGCATGTTGTGCATAAGTGCACAACACAGAGCCTTGACCGCGAATTGGGGGATGGTGCTGTCCATAAAGGGACAGCGTCCATGTTATCCCAATCTAGGCCGTCCGTGCTCGACAGTGGACGGCTCAGATCACATCTTGTCTAAACAAATCCGAACCGTCCGCTACCAAACAAATCTGAGCCGTCCATTACCGAGCACGGACAGCCCAGACTGGACATGGATACGCACCCAAGCCGTAGGACTCCCAAGGCCAATAGCCCATGGAGTAATTAAAATTTGATAATCCCGAGCATGGTCACGTCATGTTTGGTCATTTCTAACACTATAGATTTATGTGAAATCTATCCATTTAGTTATAAATTTCATGAGAATCACGTAACCGTACTCGGAGAGCAATGACTAATTAAACTAGGGCCCCTTAAATTCAGTGAGTTACAAATAAGTAGTTGCAACTGATCCATCTATTCTTCCGATTCAGGACAAAATTGGTGAGCCATATTTTAATGACAAATTCATTCACTAACTCCAGTTAAACAAGCTTCCAACATAAGTATACATATAGACAACAGGCAGTAGTTGTTATCCCCAAGAGCATAAAAGGATGAGTGATAAGTCTTTCTTTAATACATTTTGATCATATGTTTGTAATGTTTGACCAGTTATGGCGATCAGGTTCAGACTATTTTTTACCTCTCCGGGTTTCATTTAGAGAACCAAACTCGTTTATTTCATAGAATTCATTGGGAAGTGTAAATGCCAAGTCCTTGCTCTCTTATAGGTCTAAGGGTCGAAATCTCTAATGGGCTATCAACTCTTATGGGCCTATTTCATAAGGAATTTTGTCTCGATTTTAATTGTGTCCCCACTAGTAAACGGTGAAATTGCTCTTCCAAGATTAATGGAGGTACACGTAATTGGTTTGAAATCGTAATTTTTTGAATATGGGTAGACATTTGGAAGCACATTTATCTTGGAAAATTGCAATACTCGATAGCAACTCAATTTTCTCAACATATATGTATTATAATAGCACATATATGATCAATACCAATGTTATCAATCTCATCATGAGCCGTCTGAGTACTGGCCGAGACATACCGTACTAGAAAGAAAACGGGACACTTAATGCTATGTTCTGTCCTGCCTTAGACACCGCTCTGTTTTGGCCATTTCAGCCTATTCCAGTCATTTTTCTTATTTCGCCCAATACAAAACACACAATGCTTTTCAAGAAAAATAGCCCCGAAGATGAAAAACAGCAAGTAGAGAGGGGGAGGAGAGAGTGTATTGTTTGCCCGTGAACAAAAATCGTATCACGATATATCTGAAACGGTACACCAAAACACACCGCTACTGATATGTACCATACCAATTGAAAACTGATACGTTGCCCGGTGAAGGGTGTTGGGTATGTGGTTCGTGATAATAGTGGTAAGTTTATTGCTGGTCTTATGGGGAAACAACCTTGCTGCCCTATTTCAACGGTGGCAAAAGCTTTGGCGATTCGGGAGGGAGTGATGCTTGGGAGCCAGTTGGACTTGGGCTCTGTTGCAATTGAGTGTGATGCCCAGGCAATTGTCAACATGCTTAATGGGAGGATTGGAACTGTAGCGGCCGGGGTCAATGGGTTCAGAGACTTCGGCAACTTCCCCGAAGAGGTGAAGGGTCTAAGGGACCCATTTCATAAAAACAACTCAAGGAGGCCAGACCCCCTAGGCCTTGCTGAACGGTATCCCGGGGAGGGTCTACAGGAGTAACAAAGTGACGAGGGTCTGGTTACTAGAGGTGCAGTCCTAACCTCGGTGAACTCAGTGACCTCGGATAGACTTCCATACCGTCAAATCTATTAAGACCTTGTCTGTTCGGAGAGGTCTCCCTACGATATAGCCCGAACCGAGTCAATCGACCTCGGTATTGGAAGACCTCGGTAGTTGTCAGAGAGCTCGGCGGAGGCATCCTAAGCAGTCTGACCAGATCATTAATGAGCACAGTCAACCACCTTGCATGCGAGCCATTAATTAATGGTGGCAGCCAACTACCTTGCATGCAACATTTGCAGGACCACGTGGTTGACCAGGGAGTATTCCCAGGCCAGCTGACTCCACAGGGAAGGCAGCGGACGAGGCGCTGCTTCGACGACAGACATCCTGACCTCCTCGGACGTCGTCCTCGGTACGGACGGTACGGGTGAGGTTCACGAGGAGCGTGAAGGACACGCTCCTCCTCGCCTATAAATAAGACCCTCACCTACCTCACTCGGGATCGGGCTCTCTACATTCAATACCCTTTTAACTCCACTTTCTCTCTCTAAATTTCTCCAGTAAACTTCTCCCTCCAATACTTATTTAGTCATCGGAGTGCCTTCCCGGGCCACCACCGTCCAGGCTTGGCACTAACTTTGTTGCTTCCTTGTGCAGGTCTCCTTCTCAGGCGTGCTCCTAAGACTCTAGTGAGGTCCAACCAACCCTCCTCTCTCCGTACCAAACCAGACATCCAAAAGTGGTCATTCTGGTGAAACGCCACCCACGGGAACTAGTCAGGAGCTTGGAATTATTATTCATGATATTAAGGCTTTGAGAAAAGGGTTTCAATCTTGTTATTTTTCTTTTTCTCGAAGATCTTGTAATGAAGTAGCTCATATTTTGGCAAGTAGAGGTCTTCTTGGTTTGGGGTTTAGTCACTGGACTAATAGCCCACCGTCGTGGTTGCTTAATCCCTTACTTAGGGACAAGGCCCGTCTTTGATGGAAATATAATATCATATGTTATCGTTTGGCAAAAAAAAAAAAAAAAAAAATCCAAGTCGCTTTTTTTTTTACAATAAAACTATGGGTAAACTATTTGATGTGCACAAAATGCACACCGTGTTGTGTAGAGCCCAGCTCGAGGTTCCACACAAAATCAATAGAGGCTTAATCAGTTCTTTGCTCAATTTTCTGACATGAAATTGATTGAAGAACCGATCAAGCTCTTACCGATATCCGAGTGAACTGGTTTTTCACAAGGATCCCTAAAAACATATTTTCAATAAGTTGAGCGGCTCCGATAATTTGTGTAAAATCTCGAAATGGGTCCCACACAACGCGATGTGCATTTAGTGTGTACCAAATGCTGCACCCAACTCTTTTTTGTATTATAAATTTTAAAAAATAAACAAGGGGCACTTAAAATAATTATCCTTTTACTCAATTGAAATTAGAAAATCATCCTGAGCCCTTTTAGGAGTTATGTTTCCATCCCGAGATTCAAATAAACCCATTTTTGCCCATGATATATATATATATAGAAGATTAAGGACTAAAACAAATGTTTTCATCCAAAATTAATTATGTTTCCATCAAAAAATTCTTTACGTATAGGGTAAAGATTTTTTGGATGAAAACATAAATAATATTTGATGAAATTCATCCAAAATTAATTATGTTTCCATCCAAAAATTCTTTGCATATAGGGTAAAGATTTTTTTGGATGAAAACATAAATAATATTCGATGAAATTCATCCAAAATTAATTATGTTTCCATCCACAAAAATCTTTACCCTATAATTAAGTTTGGATGAATTTACATAATTTTAAATGAAATTCATCCAAAATTAATTATGTTTCCATCCAAAAATTCTTAGCCTATAGGGTAAAGATTTTGTGGATGGAAACATAATTAATTTTGGATGAATTCCATCCAAAATTATTTAAATTCATCCAAATTAATTATGTTTCCATCCTGCCTTTGACACCGCTCTGTTACGGCCATTCTAGACTATTCCAGTCATTTTTCTTAATTCGTCCAATACAAAACACACAATGTTTTTCAAGCAAAATTGCCCCAAAGTTGGAAAACAGCGAGTAGAGATGGGGAAGAGAGAGAGTATTGTTTGCCCGTGGGCGCGATATATCCGAAACGGTACACCGAAAAATACCGCTACTAATATGTACCATACCAATTGAAAACTGATACACTGGCCGATGCAAGATGGATAACTTTGGCCAATACATCTTTCTAACGCGCTATTTTTTTACAATAAAACTACGGGTACACTAATTGGTGTACACAAAATGCACACCGTGTTGTGGGGAGCCCATCTCGGGATTCCACACAAATTATCCAAGCCGTTCGATTTGTTAAAATGTTTTATTTTAAAGATCCCTATAAAAAAAAATCAGCTCGATCAGATATCGGTGGAGGCTTGAATCAGTTTTTGCTCAATTTTCTGACAAAAAATTGAGCGAAGAATCGATCAAGCTCTTGCCGATATCCGATTGAACTGATTTTTCACAAAGATCCTTAAAAACATATTTTCCATAAGTTAAGTGGCTCCAATAATTTGTATGAAATCTCCAAAATGAATTTCACACAACACGATGTGCATTTAGTGTGTACCAAATGGCAAAAGCCGGCACTGCCGGTCCCTTGGTAGATATAGACATAAATAATTAAGGGGGAGTTTTTTAATGGATTTTATGAGATAAAATGAGAAAGTTGATTTTATTTGGTGTTTTATAGAGGGGTGATAAAATCACCTTGTTTTCCCAATAGATAAAATCAAGTGTGATAAAATGTTGTGGACAACTAGTGTGATAAAATCAATCCTCCTTTTATCTATTCGTAAAGAAGATGATAAAATCAAATAATCCATTTAAGAACTCCCCCTAAAAAAGAGGTTTCAATTCGGTCCCATCTTGGAGCGGGTCCCTTGGTAGATATAGTCATATAGACATGACTCACATAAATAAAAAATAATACATGTACAACAACTAACTCCAACAAGTCTCCAATACACTCGCATGATGTGTGGAGCCTTCACATATTTCACACTCAAATGTGTGTAAGATTCACACACCATGTGAGTGCATTGGAAATCTATTAAAAACTTTCGTTGTACATATGTATCGTTGTTAAACTCACATAAGTACATAGCAACGTCGGTTTGGGAAACCCGTATTCCAGCTCAACAGCACAGAGCCCCCCACTCTTTGTTCTTTCCTTTTGTTCCTCCATCAATTACTGTAAAAGATAACAAAACCCAACCCTGGCAATAAAAATCATCTGCCATTTTCACCCACTTAAT